>JAQQPU010007431.1:27989-38899 GCA_029168905.1 Artemia sp. Kazakhstan ARC1039 | reverse complement strand
TTTGTTGTACAAATAGAGTTGTTGTTCTTGCTGTACAAAAAAGTGTTTATGATAATAAATGTTGTTGTTCTTGTTGAACAGAAAAGTGTTTTTTATGTTAATAAATGAATGAAATATTGTATTTTGTTGTTCTTGTTAACGTAGATAGATCTATGGGAAAATTATTATTACTTATTCATTGGACAAGTATGGTTTACATTTAGTTATAGTCCGACTGTTGTCAACAGCAGCAGCAGTATTTATTAATTTAAAACACCATTCGGATCGTTTCAGTGTGGCTCATCAATGTCTGGGAAAACGACACTTTTAGCTAAAATGATTAAAAATTAAAATAAAAGTTTTTGGAAAAACCAAAGAAAATTGATTATTGTTATAGTATTTGGCAGGAGTCCTACGATCAAATGAAAGATATTGCCACATCCATGCCAATACAATTCATACTGGGACTTGATGTTTTCAATAGTATTGAACCAAACTCATGGCTGATTATTGATGATTTGGCTGAATCAATTGAAGAGGTCTCACAGGAAATGCTACAGCTGTTTACCGTTCGCTCTCATCATGAAGACATTTCCATAACCCTAGTTCTACACAATCTGTTTCATCAGAGCAAATGTATGAGAACCCTTGCTTTGAATTGCACCATCTATATTATGTACCGAGTTGTTTGTGATTATAGCTCGCTAATAACTCTCAATAAGCAAATATATCCAGGTGCCCCCAAATTTTTGCTGTCAGCGTACACTCAGGTGACAAATAAGCCCTACGAGTACTTTTTTCTAGATCTTAATCAGAGCACACCTGAGGATCTACGTGTAGTCAAAGATATTTTCGACAAAAAAATTACTGTATATCTTCCGGTGAACAGTAGAAAATGCTATTAATTGCCATCATGACACTGAAGAAACTACACGAACAACGGCATTTATTTTTTGTTATAGGCACTTCAAAACCTCAACTCAGGAAGGCCATACTCAAACATGGTGTTGACAATGATTTCATTAATCTAATATCTGAACTTTGTTTAAATTTAACTGAGGGCAATGTACACATGCCAGAAGGTGTTAGACAACAGACAAAGCAACATCAGTCCACTGTACGTGCCTTGGATTGCAAAAACAAGGGAAAATTTTTTAAAAAGAAAACGTCTCCTTCAAGTGGGTGGTAGCTTTTTTACACTTTTACTGCCAATAATTGCAGGACTTGTAAACAGTTTTCTCTAGATGGCTAAACCCTATAAATTGACGACATTTGAACTTTTCCTCTCGCCCGTGGAACTTTTGAAGACAATCTAAGCAAATTCATTAATGATGAGAATATTGCCGATGACAAAAAGCTAGTTTTAATTCAAGATACATTACGACGTGTGTACAAACGTAGACCTTATCGTGAGAGACCCGCCGTCCCCGTCACAGATCCCCCATAAACAGGAATCATCTCCTCAAGATTCTACACAATCAAAGGAGAAGGAATTGAATTCCATAGTGGCATCAATTGGAAATCTATTGCCAGTGACCTATCGAGAACAGAGTAAAAGAGCATTAACATATCTCATGTTGGAAACTGGTGGTGATCATCAGGTCGATAGCACAGGGAAACGAATTATAATTCAGGGAAAAAGTTATAATCTAGTTGATTTAATTTGTGATATGGTGACGAATCGTAAAGGACTTTTATTATTTGACAATAATCTATACACCTTTCTATATGCATCAAACTTCCCCAAAAGTCTTATTGGCAATAAGCAAATTCTAAAGAAACTAAGAGAGTATAGTCCACCAACAACGCCAACCTCACCACCATTTAAAAAAGAAGAAGATTCAATATTGGAAAATACTAGTGGCAGCAGCAGCAATGATTTTATAACACCTGTGGCTGCTAGCCAAAAGCGAAGACGGATTGATTCACCCTCCAGTGTGCAAAAGGGTACTGGACATTACACTACGTGTTTGCGTTCAAAATGGTTGAAGTTCTGAAACATGTCTATGAAAATATTGGTGAAGCGGGAAGTCTAAGTTCCCCCACAAGGCTTTCTAAAGTTACCTCTGAAATAGATGCTAGCACATTAAAAAAAAGCAAAAGAGTATCTAGGAAATGAACCGAGTTACACACTGCATCGGAATCACAGGCTTCGTGGCAAACAATATCGATAAACTAAGGTCTTTTTCCCTCTGCATATAATGCAAACTGATCTTTTAACTTTAGACGCGATTCAACGACGTCACAATGCACCCTACAAATATATTTTAGTGGCAATCAGTGTCTTTAGTCGCTATGCCTATGCCATTCCATTGCAATCAAAGGGAGGTGTTGAAGTTGCTCATGCTTTATAAAGTATTCTTGAACAGGATTGCTATAGAAAAATTCAATCAGATCGTGGTAGCGAATTTGTTAATCCTCATGTGCAAAAGGTTCTATTGAAATATAATACAACACTTTATCATATTCACAGCCCGATGAAGGCTGCATTGGCTGAACGATTGATAGGAACGATTCGTCTATTAATTTCAAGATATTGTACACTGAAAAATACTGCTGCTTTTATTCATGATATAGATAAAATCATGCAAATATACAACCATCGACCACATCGAACCCTGTCCATTTCAAGCCCTCGGGACGTTCATTGCAGTGAAAATAGATTTGATGCTTTTCTAAAGCAATAATCCAGTGGTAGTGTCAATGAGAAGAAAAAGAAGAAATTCAATGTTGGTGATACTGTTCAAATTAATCGAACCACCAATATTTTTGAAAAGGAGAATTATTTATGGACCACTGAACTATTTAAAGTGTCCAAAATCCTAGACACTACTCCCACGACATATCGACTGCGAGACACCAAAGATGATAAGATTCTCGGCGGTTTTTATGAATATGAACTGCAAAAAGTTAGAAACACTAGCGAAATTTATCAAACTGAAAAGATATTAAAGAGTCGTACTCGCAGGGGCAAGAGACAGTTGCTTGTTTGCTGGCTAGGATACAACTCTAATTTTGATTCTTGGGTCAGCGTTGAAGACATTAACAATGCCCAATGATTTGTATGTGACTTTCATGTCCAATGTTTCTGATCCTCTCTACAATGACTTGAACAGAACAAGTGATTTTTGGAAGAAACTCTCTCCCACCATCAAATTTGACGGCGCATAGGAAGTGGCTCTTGTCGACTGTATTCTCAAAAATACATATGATATCCTGAGAAAAGATCGCAAATATGATATAAAAATTAGACCCTATGATTGGCCGCCACCCTCAGGTGATTAAGAACAAATTCAAAACATCAATTGGATGAATTATCCATATATTGAATTAACCATTGAAGAACTCACCTGTATGAATGATTTATGTCGTTCTATCAATAAAAGAATTTCCGCTCGTAAAAAAGGAGCTTTTCATTTCAACTATTCAAAGGAGGAGGGCAAGATCTATATTAGTTCACCCATTGCCAATGAAAAGGTTATTCTCAATGATAATCTAAAAGATGTTCTTGGCTTTAAGCTCAATATAATCAATGGTAAAAGTGCTGGAAACACTAATTTTATTTTTGCTGACTATCTGCCTGCCTTCTCCACGGACACATGTATATTTCTCTACGCTTCTTTTGTGGAAACATCCCAGGTTGGCGATAGTAATTTTCACCTCCTACGAGTTCTTGAACGAAAAACCAATCAAGAAAACATTCACCACTACAATATAAAGCATCTTCAGTATGTCCCCGTAAACACTTCCTATTTGGAACTCTGTCAGTTAACACTAAGAACTGAATTAGGTGATCCTCTAGCAATATCAAAAGGTATGGCTGTGATTACATGCCATTTTTGACCCATCGTTCAACAGCAACAAGATGTCTAATAGAAAAGTGGTATTCATTTGTCCTGATATTGACTGCTATGTTAATACTCTTGGTCCAAGACAACAGGGCAATCGAATGGACTATTACAAAGGTCGCTCGTCGATGTTTGGCTATGGTCTTAGCAATTGGTTTGCTAAGCTGTTTTGCTCTGCACTACCTCTGGCTAGAAAATATATTGTACCGGCTGCGACAGATTTTGCATCCTCTACACTATATGATTTGGTGCTCTGGCAAGGATTTAAAAAAAAAGTGCTTCGAAAATCTTAGGTCCAGTTCGCCAACCCTTCGCGAAAGATTAAAACAAAATGCAAAAGGTTTAAAAAGGAGCCCCAGGAAGAGAATTCTTAGATCGAAACTAGATTTCTTTTCCTAAGATGTCATACCTACCGCATAAGCATTCCCAACCTTCAATCACCTCTTTCATTCAATCTATTCAATGCAGAAAATGTTGATGTGAGTGTAAAACATGGATACTATGAATAATTTTATCCACAACAACCCCTCTCCTATAATATCCACTTTCAAATTTATTCCAAGGAAGACTACCTTATGGAAAGTCTTCGAAATTTATAGATTTACGTATGAAAGTCCGTAAATCCGATAATACATTGCCTATTCTTGCCTATGGAATATCCTATGAAAATTCTATATTACATAATTTATTTCGTCAAATCCTTGTCTACATAAATGGCACGCTGGTGAGCACAAGCAGCAATCTCTCAAATTATACAAGCTATATGCAATTCATGCTGATGACACCCAAGGCATACAAGGAATTGAGAGGTACCTCCAATGGAGATGAATACATTACTAATACTGACAATACAGATGCACTTAAAAATGCTACAACTAGTGAATTAAATCTAGTTGTAAAAATATATCATGAAATATTTAATATAACCCAATGGCTACCACCCAATATTAAAGTGGATATAAAATTGACGCTTGCTCCATCTAATTTCATATTGAGAAAAGGACTTGCTGCCAATCCTGACGTAACTCTCTCCCTCACCTCGGCAATACTACTTGTACGCAAACAACAGGTTATGACTTCTGTTGCTTTGGCAGAGGAAAAACTGAGAGCCAGTGGAAATAATATTAAACTACTTGTTCCTCATACAATCACCAATCAGTGTCATGTTGCCACAGGCTCACGTACCTTCACCGACTCATCCTTTATCAATGGCGAAATTCCGTTAAAACTGGCCTTGGCACTTGTAAAAAGCGCTAGTGAAATAGGATCGTGGACTGGATGCCCACATAAATTTGAAATGTTTGGGCTTTCATCTCTTGTCTGCAAAGTAAATGGAATCCCACTCTACAATCTATCTTTTGATAAAAACCTATAGGACTTTGTATGAGTTGACCATGCAAGCCCTAGATCATGATTCACAACTATTTGAAAATGGTATAACCTAACAAATGTTTGCTAAAACACATGGTATCATTGTATTGGATTTGTCTGGCATCGAGGATATGAGTATAGTAAGTACGGGAAGTGTGCGTTTAGAGTGTACATTTGCCGACCCATTAGCTGAGAGTATCGCACTAATCTCGCTAAATCAATATGAAACCTATTGGGAAATCATTCCCAAAGGCAGTGTTCTATTAGACTTGGCACCATGAACACCAGTCAAATAATCAATGTATTTAATATGGATCCCTACATGTCCAAATACAAATCCTATTGTCTTCCCTCGGACTTTCTTGGAAAAATTCAAAGTGGCAACAATACCCTAAATATTGTTAATAGCAGTCCATCGACTGTGCAGACGGGTCATTGGTTGTGCATCTTTCAAACTATGAAGACGATTGAATTTTTTGATCCTCTTGGCCTATCCTATAAATTCTATACTCCACACATCAGCAACTATATTGAGAGCAGTGGGAAAACTATTTTTCAAAATCGGAAGAGAGTGCAGGATCTGACGACTAAAAGCTGTGGCTTCCATGCGTTACTTTATTTTGTGTTTCGATGTCGCGGCTATGCTTACAAGCAGTTTCTCAACATTTATGTAGACAATCCACGTCTGAACGACTTTATGGTAGAAAATATCCTCTCTGACCTGTATAATATTGATTTTAGTGTCCTACGAGTAAAGTACTTAAGAAATGTATGTGAATTTGTTTATTAGTAATATGAAAAATGTACATACAACAATGTCTTTATTCTTTACTTTAGATTTCTTCTTCTTCGGTGTATAGGCAACTGTCATGAACCACTAATGCTGGTAAATCATTTGGATTCACTGTATACTGATCTTGATTGGCTGCAAAGTCAGGGTCACATTTTCTACAGTATAATGTAACTTCACTCTTGTCATATCTCTTTGTATAGTTAATGATACTATTTGCATTCATATTGTGAAATTCACGAGTTTCAATCTGTCTATTTGAAGCAATATCACATACAGTGTTTTCAACTGGTGAATCACAATCGGTAACTGCCAAATAAAAATCACTAGGTTTATAGTCATAATAGGCAGTGCCGTCACAACGATGACGTAGAAACCAAATTGTCTTGTTACTCCAACAGTTGAATCATAGACCAGATTCTTCCTCCCAAAATAATTTAAAACCACGACGATACCCATCTCGTAGAAATAAACTAAAATCACGTTTGTGGTTCTTTCCAATCATACCGGGGTAAGTATTTTCCCACTGATCACATTTTTCATAGTGACAATTGGAGCACAGATGTCCTCTAGGGTGAGAGTCACAAATCTCTTCAAGACATGAATTACAGCCTTTAATATGTACTGCATATCCTCTATGTAATTTACAAGGATTGCATAATTTGCACTTTCATTATAGCCATCAATAATTGTACAATTCTGCCATGATGACAAACTGCCAAGAGTGTACATGCATAGTGGACATGTATAGAACATTTTTGGTTTATGATGTCAACTCTCTCACAGCTAAATAGAAACTGATCCTCGTTCGATAAATTCAGAGGGAGGAATGGTGAGAGGAGTAACTCTGTGACGCTACCTCTTTCGAAGGGGGAGCCATCTACATTGAATCTATGGCAATGTTTTCAAAAGTATATCCACGATATTATTCTGCTTTGTTCCAATTAACATATCAATAAATTGAGTATAAGCATTTGAGTCACATTGCAAAAGTTTCATACAATAGTCCAATGGGGGAGAATCAGTTTTCATTATATTGTCAAGTGTTCCCCGTGAGAATATCTTCCGTTGAAGGGATAACTCAAGAAAATCATCATCCAAAATCAAATGTTTTTCCATAATCACCAGATTCGATCTAATTCTCTCTTTCTCGAATTTATTCATTTTTTAATCCTATCTCTCTCACTGCTGACTCTAGACTGACCATGATTCGTTAGCCTAACATTCTAACAAAAAGAACGGGAACATTTTCGATTTCGAAACAATTTTATTGTATAATTACAACGATAATATTACACATGTAAAATTAGCGATATAGCTTATTATCTTCGATATGCTTCACTAATGCACTTAAAGCACTTTGAAGTCTATTCACATGTGCTATATCAACTTTTGCAGCAAAGCATAATTGATCCTCCATTTTAAATTTGCTAAAAGATATCATACATCTTGCATATACTTCCTCCCATTCCAGACAAAAGCCATGATCCTTGCGTGATTTCCACTGCAATGTTTGGTGCTCTTGTATCATTGACACCAACTCGACTATCAACTTCTAATAGTGTAAACATTCCACTCATCATTACAAATATATCCTTGTGAGTAAAGTCAAACTGCTCTCACTCCTTGAATTCTATTCACACACTAGTAAAAACTATAACAAAAATCCTTTCCTTATATTCACTGCAATCGTGTCCCGCTAATATTTCCGACTCCCTGATTGGCTTAGAAAGAGACACGTGTTCTTGTCCCGTTAGACTCGATCAATAATCCAGCCAATTATGTAATCAATTTCTCAGAAAACTACTTCCCCTCTTGTGGATCAATACATTGCCCCGTTAGAATTCAGTGCGCATGTGCAAACTTCGCCCCAGAGTCAATACACTTAGAAACAATAAATAAATTGACCTTGAAAAAGATGTAATTGACCCGTTAGTGGATCAATAATCCATAAATAAATTATATCCTGTCAGCGTTAGACTTGATTATAAATGGCAGCACAGTGTTCGTACAGCGCTGGTACCCCTTTCCCTACTGTCTTCTTCCTTCAGATTAATTTGCTTACTTCGGTATTTACTGTTAGCAGCAAATTTGTGGCAAAAAGAGGCTCTCATTGTAAAAAGGGTGTTCGCCGCAAAAATGAGAGCAGCTCTCACGTAATGATTTTTGTTATTAATTAGAAGCAATCTGAATCCAGAAGGTAAAGAAGGAAGAATTCAGAAGGTAGAAGGTATTTTAAGCATTAGTATTAAAATTAGTATTAAGATGAATCTTAATGTTAAGCATTAAGATTGGGTATCAGCTTCACAAACTTTCTAACCATAGGAACTCACAAAAACAATATTATAAATAAAATCTCCTATAGAAGTTTTACGAAAATGTAATGCTTGTGCATAAATCTCAGTGTATTAACTTCACGGATAAATTCAACTCATTTCCAAGTAAAAAATATATTCTCTTTAATTTGATATTAGATTTTTAAACTCAAAAAGACATTTATCTTCTGCTTTTATCTGTCATCATAGCTAAAAATTTGATTTGAATTTCTATTGAACATGTTACTTTAAATGGCACAATAATCAAATTCAATACGATATTCAAGAAATGTCATTTTACTGTTGAAATACAAACAATGTTGATTAATAAAACTTATTTACGTCAGGAATTAAATTTTTTCTACTGAAACTACATAAATCTTAATAGTTTCAATAATTTGTTGGACTTCAAACACGAATCACAATTTCAACAACAAAAAAATGGATAGCTTTTGACCAGTTTAAATTCCAGTAAACTTTTTGTTGGAAATCCAATTTATTTTTTACAGTGTGAGATTTTCTTTAGGATTTCCTAAAAATTTCCATGCAACTTGTCCATTATTTAATTGTCTTATGCGACAATAATTTTTTACATACGGGGCTTTTGGAAATGGCGATTCCAATTGTATACTATTATTTTGGTCCAACGGCATTTTTGAGAGGTTTCATTGTTAGAAATTCCTATGACCTCGTTTTTGCAACAAATCCGGGATGCAGCGGTAGCTAGCAACCTAGTAAGAGACGATCACGTCCAATGTTAAGAAATGTAAAAACCCATAGTTCCTAAAAAAGGAGTCAGATCAAAACAAAAAGTACACCATTACAACCTCCTTGTCCGAAACCCCTGTATAGGAAACTTTCTGTCATTTGGCTTGATTTACTATTAGGACTAATCGAGATAATAGTTACCGTTACTGCATCAGATACAAATGAGACATTTTTCTTACTAAACAGTCTTTTTCTTATAAATATATTTTTTAAGGTATTAACAATTATGGCTCGTGGTTTACTCTTTACTAAGTCGCAGATATCACTGACAACCATGATGTTGTTCTGAGACGTCCTACCTGATTGGTTAGCGCTTAGGACTTGAAATCCTTAAATCAGGGGTTCGAGTCCTGGTGTTGCTGATTCTTTTGGGCGGGGGTTAGTGGTGTAACCCTGTAAGCTCAGCAAGAGGCGACCCAGCTCTAAATGGGTACCTGGAGAAATCTGGGAGAAAAATATGGGGAGTGTCGGATGATTTGCCCTCTACCACCTTTTGCATAACCAGCCGAAGGCAATGAATCAGGACATCGGTACCTACGCAACGCAGACCATTCCTCAGTATGCAAAAAAGCTTAGAGTTTATTATGATGTAGTATCAATGAATGTAATATCAACTTAATTAACAGAAAAAGGCTGACGAAAATAGAAGCACGCTGGTGCCCACCATTTATTATTCAATAACTTTTAGCAAACTCAGGAACTTACTTTGAATGACAAAAACAGGTAATTTATGATTATTTATCATTCTTTAATGCTAGTATATTGCCATGGGCAAGCATTGATTAACAAATGGTCGCTGTAACCTGAATTTTACATCCGTAAATAACATGATAGCAGGTAGAAAAAAGTAATACATGGCAAACAAGTCTTAAACAGGCATTTTGGTCTTAAGCAAGCCACGTGTTGAACTTTATTCAAACTAAATTGAAAAAAAAACAAGTTTTTTTTAATTGAAAGTAAGGAGCGACATTAAAACCTAAAATGAACAGAAATTATTCCGTATATGAAAGGGGCTGTCCTCTCCTCAATTTCTCGCTCTTTACGCTAAAGTTTTTTATTGTTTTAAAAAATAGTTGTGAGATAGTCTAACTTTAGCGTAAAAAGCGAGGCGTTGAGGAGGGGACAGCCCCTTTCATATACAGAATAGTTTCGTTTTAATTTTAATGTCGCTCCTTACTTTCAGTTAAAAAAAAACTTCTTTTTTTTATTTAATTTTTGAACGTTTTTTAATTAATGCGGGTTTTGATTTTAGCTCACCGTACATGAATAATTAAAACAAAAATTTGCATATCAATTTTACTTTTTTGGTTAAATGGCTCTCGAACGTTGTTTAATTTTATTTACGATCGTTTTTATTAGTAATAAATATACGCAACTTACGAATTAACTTACGTAACTAACTTCTATATTCATATATTTTTAATGCGTATATTAGGGGGTTCGCCCCCTTGTCAATACCTCGCTCCTTACGCTAAAGTTCGAATTTTGTTCCAAATCTTTAAAAATGACCCCTTAATCACAGAGGCCGTTAATTAGAATAAATAGCTCTTATTAAAGTGGCCTACTAAAAAATATTTAGCTTAAAGAGCAAGGTACTGACTAGTGGTCAAACCCAATCATATACGTAATAATTTCTGTTCGTTTTAAGTTATGATGTTGCTCCTTACTTTCAGTTGAAAAATTTGTTTTGTTTTTTATTTAATTTCTGATCGTTTTTTTAAATAATACTGGTAAATCCGGCGCCCCTTTCATAGCAATGTCCCTGCCCTCATGAAAACTTCCTCCATGGAAAGATCCTCCCACATAACCCCCGACCCCCCCCCCACTACCAGAAAAAAA
>JAQQPU010007431.1:0-12544 GCA_029168905.1 Artemia sp. Kazakhstan ARC1039 | reverse complement strand
ATATAGCATTCTGATATTTATTTATTAATTTTTTTTGCAGTAACTGATTTGTCTGGTAATCAATCTATCATAAAAGTTTAAAATAAGACATGTCAATCAAAATCCCACTCCTGTAATGGCTGTAACAGTCCCGTGGTCCTATATATATTTTCCTCCAGAATACTTATATACATTTTTGCGGATATTGCTGGACATCCTCCCCCTCGAGTTCCGTCCGAAGAACCCCCAGGGAGATTTGGAGAATCTTGGTTTACTGTGCACGGAAACTGTACAAAGCAACCCGTTTTGGTGACGACTACACCTCAGCAACTCGCACCCATTGGTACATTGAAATTGCAACACTTTCAGGAATTTCTAAGTCATTAATGATCTACATGGTGGTGCAAATGGGCTCAACCGTGGAGCAGAATGAACATTTTGTTCGTTTTAACTGTGTACAGCTCTTTGTCGTCTGATTGTTAGTTTAGCCGAAATGCCTGGTAACATAAGCCACACCTGATTTTGTCATTTATGAATATACGGAGCTGGTGGTCCAGGGCCTCTTATAGACTGGATATCCTCTTGCACGGCGATCCAAAAAGTAAATAGTCGCGCATTCCCGCCATTGCCAGCCATTTTTATAATGTGTTTGTAAATGATAGCTTGTCCGCTCACCTTTTTGCATGGTATTGAATGAATTAAACGTGATAGGACGAAAAAGTACAGCTTGAAGGACTGTACCTTGTCTAGATCAGATTCAATAGTTCTTACTACAGTTTCGCTAGAGGTGGGTTAGCCTGTCAACCAAAACGAAAGACTTCTCAGCCATTGAGATAGCTTTGGTTTCTTTTAAACTTTTTGAATGTCTATGCCTTCTATATGCTTTAAAATGTTTTCTCAAATATATTCAGCATCGTTTTCTCTCTGAAGGATGCTAGTGGGCTAATGCACACAACAATCTGCTCTGTACCCGCCAGTCTTGAAGCAATCCCCTCCGCGTGGTTTTATCCTTAGGCTTGATAAACCCAGCTAGTCTTCCAAAAATTCAAATTTGACTTCATTTTTCAACTGGACGTTTTTATTTAATAGGAAATGACTGCTCCAGTCTAAACCGGTTCATAATACAAAAACTGGACCCCCCCCCTATTCCCTTGTTGACGCATTCATGGGTGTTGTGGGGTTTTCCAAAAAAAAGATTCGGTGAGATTTTAGATGTGCTGTTAAATTGTTTTTTTTTCTCCAATTTGGAGCGAAAAACATTTATGTTGCATTTTCCTCAAGGTTCGACAATTTTTTGCTTAGTTTTCTCTATTGATTAGTATGGTTGGGATTGTAAATTTTACTAGGGAGTCATCGGCTTAAAAGTGCCGTATTTTACCAAAATATGAGGTATAATCACGCACGTGAAAGTTTTCTTCTTCTTGTCGTCTGATTGTTTGGGGACGCTAAAATCAGTCCGAGCAGATCCGCTATTTTTAATCCTGGTGTTTTTAGCGTCAACGTGCTTGATAGACTTAATTTTGTACGGTTGTATAAACGTGTGTAAAGAATGGAAAGATTAAACAGTTGTTTGTACATTCCGATTTCAAAACATGTGAAAGGATAAAAAAAGAATAATAACTTTCGATAAATACACTGAAAATATGATACAAATATACATAACTATTTCAAGCCTAAAATTTATCTTTAAAAAAAAGTGAAGATAAATAAAATGCAAGGAAATACACATTTTAAACAAAAAACAAACCAAACAAAAAATAGATAGGAAGGAATTGTTTAAACTGAGTGTTGTTTTTGCTGTTGTTGTTGTTGTTCTTATAGTTTTTTTTTGTTTCTTGAATTTTTACTTCTTTTTGTTGTTGTTATTGAAGGAAGATTCTGAGTACGAACTGGGAATATTTGGGATCTATTTCTATACTAGTTTCGCTGTCTTTAATTAGTTGCTATTTACCCATTTTTGTACATCTTCTACTTTTTTTTAATGAAAATTAATATAAGAAAAACAAAACCTTGTGTCGTCAAAAACTAAATCTTAGTGCTGAATCTTTTTTTTTGAAATTTTTTCACTGATTGCTTACAAACCCGATAAATTTGGGCTCTGAACAGCTCAAATGTACCAAAGTGTACACATTCAAATTTTAAAAATATCGAAAGAAAATAAATATTACAAAAATTTCACGTGTCTTAGCAAAAGAATGAAACTGAGAAATCTTATTATTCCCCAAGAAAAACAGTCTAGTTGTTGTTTTTTTCTTGTTTTTTTTTTTTTTTTCGAGAAAGAGAGAGAAGCAAACCGAAATGGATTCTCTGATGAATGTATAAGTCATAAGATGCTATATCATCCACGATGGAATAGTCTGGAGAAAGACTTCCTATTCCTAGTTTTACTTTATGGGGAAAAACTCAGTCCCTCTGATAGAGAAAGATAAGAAATCTCTTTAGGCTTTCTCTCTTATCCTCTCATTAAGTTTGACCGTTAGCTGAGAAACAATTCATCTTTTTAAGAGAAAAATTAAAGCTAAAAAAGAAAACTAGGCTGTTGATCAAGGCCGTATCCAGGGATGGGAGTTATCGGGTTTGACCCCCTCCCCGAGATTTTCTCTATCCCGTAAAAGCGTAACAAAAATTGCTATAAATAAATTTTTGATACGTTTTTTAAGGTTTTTTTTGTAAAATCCAGCCTTCCAAAAAAAAACACACACACACACTCGAACAGATATTCTGAATACATCCTTGCTGTTGATGTTTCTTCAGCTGTATAATTTTATATGCCTGCCAAAAAGAAGTAGTTTGTTTTGACACACGAAATATAGGAACAATAGGAATCTCTGGTTGTTGCCTCAGCAAAATATGACATTAACCTACGGATGTCAACAGTTTTTGGGCTACTGGAGAGAAATGTAAATGAATGTCGAAGCCCTTTCAGACTATAGGGCGATTGAGGACCATCAGCTCCAGGGCCAGAAGTATTTGCATATATACAATGTTTCTTTCTCAATGCCTATGTATTCAAGCATTGAACAGTAGTGGGTTATTCTGATTGTCTAACTTGTCAAGATAGAATCCAATTGGTGGAAATTATGATAAACATTGTCCTAAGATAGAAAATAACTGAACCAAAAGTATATATTTTGAAAAGAAGATGTTTTGTTTGAAGGGGCAGGTACAGCCTGCTCTGACGGCACATCCTCGCTACAGAAGACCGCTGAAACATTCCTTGTGTGGTTGGCTTATTTACTGCTTTTGCCCAATGTGAAAGTTTCAAGAGTTGTTTGATTTTACATTGCTTCTGCTATGAACAACAGTCAAGCAGGTCAATCTAATGAAAACAGATGAACCGTCCGGGAATATGCCTCCAGGGCAAATATAACTATTACTCCCGTAGAAGTAAGGACACCAAATATGACAAATGGCCCATATTAACAGAGGCTTCAGAAATAAATTTTCTGAGAATTTTGGTCATGTTACAACTTGTTGAAATTGGAATTTTCTATTGCTATAAACTGGTAGAAGAGTATTTCTTGTAGATTGAAGGCAAGGTTGTAGGTCCCAAAGTTTGCCTATTGGGCCTATGCCCCCTCCATCTTTCTCGTCCCGAAGTTCTCCAATATTACCTCTTCTGACCCAGGATCACACGATCACTTAATCTCCAAATTTAAGAGATTTGTCTTGTTTATCTTTAGTGAAAACACTCGCATATAAGTAAAAAAGGAACAATATTGTTATATTGAAAAAAAGTCCTTAATCAAAGAAGTGTTCAAAGGGGGGCATTTGTGACATTAGTTAGTGGCATGTCACCGGAAGTACCAAATCGCTGGCACTCAATTTGTCACTTGACCTTCTTTTTTATTAAACGAAAGATTTGGTTCTTGGAATTTTTTTGCTAATGTTATTATTTCTGTATCAGTCATCAGCCCGCAGGCAGAGGGGCTACTTGCGGGCCCGTGTGCAAGATTTCTCTAATGCTTAGATGTACATATATATCTTTCAGAATTTTTTCTTGGGTTGGTGTTTTGAATGATACAAAGATTGGAAATTCTACTTGCTTCTCTTGTGTGGATTTTTAAATAATTTAAATTGATTAATTGTTAAACAAGTCGGTACTTGTGCATTATATGGGCCTTTCTAAAAAGTCAAGTTTGGTTAATGCTAATGAAATAAAATAAAATGGAATGAATATATAATAATTTATAAACAAATTTGGGCTATATATTTGCACATTAGGGGGTGGGGGTGGGGGATAAAGCATAGCATATATTAAATACGTAACCTAACGTAACCCAACCTGACCTAGGTACCTTCCCCCGCCCCCTAAACCCCAAAAAACAACAGTTTAAATATCGTAACGCAATGAAAACCACGCTATGCATTGCATTACTCTACAGCGGTCTTTTGAATTGACCAGTCAAAAACGGGTTTTTCGTGACTAGTTTCTTTGTAAAGGCCCATATAGTGCCCAAATGCCAACAAGCCTTTTACCGATTCATCAAACAAATCATAAAGGAGTTAATTGGGCTTTGAAGCATTTTGTAATTAATCGTATTCGCTAAGAGAAATTTGCAGCTTGGCAATCCTTCTCCCTGTTATCAGATTAATCGGTGAAGTTCAAATTCTTGTTGCAAATATCAACTAATAGATTTTCAGTTCGTTTTCTTTAATCGGTCAAAAATAGCCTGACAGATTTCTGGCAAATAAAACCAGTTTGGAAGCTCTGGAAACTTTTACGTGATTTGACAGATTTTGCTCGACATGATCTTTCTTTTTCTTTTATTTCAGATAGGCCTCTTTTCACCTCCTTTTTATATAGTGTAGATCGTGAATCCTTGAAATTTCAAAATAAATATTGTATTTTTGAATCAATTTGGGAACTGAATTTTAATGAAGATGAATAATTTTTATCGAGCATTTTTTTTTTCATTTGTTCAAACAGGATATGATTGTAATGTGAATACGAAAATAACATGTGTGCATTACAATGGCTGCTCAAACCTTCAGATAGAGTAATTCTAAAACCTCAGTGACAAAAAAGCAACTGAAAGAAATAAATGGTTGTAAAGAATTCAAAGGAATGAATATCGAGAAAAACAAATCTCGAGTTATGGGATGGTAACTCATTAGGGACAGCCGGCAAAAAAAATTCTCTACGGTTCTATGACCTGGTTTTGTCTCAATCTCAGTTTTGTACAAAAAAAGGCAGAAACACTGAGATGAATTTTTAGAACCTGAAAAAATGTTGATCAGAAGAAAATGGGATTTAATATTTTGTTTGGCTGACTGTAGTGCGTTTTGGTTACCATTTTGTGGTAACAACCTTACAGAATAAATGACAAAAAGCGACAAAATTTTCTAGCTGAAATAAAACTAGGATTTCTGCAATTTTTGCCACTCCTAAAAACATCCCCCCATGGAATATACCCCCCCCCAAAAAAAAAAAAATTTAGTTGAGATAAGAGCACATAATTGAAAAGAGAAAAACTAGAGATTTCTTTTCCGAAAGACCTGTAAGGGTGGTTAGGGAATAAAGGAAATCAGATGGTCTAAAAATTTGAAACTTGATTGCGTTTAAACTAAGTATTCTTTTCAATTAAATTGAATCAAAGAATATTTATATTTATTCTTATTTGTATAAGAAAATGAGTCTGGTGATACTTTCTCCCTTCGATTTGTAATTGCATGGCTTTGGTTACCATGACAGAATAAAAGTTTGTGTAAGTAAACAATGGTTAAAGCCCCGAGAAAAATATTGGAAAATATGAAGAATTTATCGTTAGTTGCGACAATTACAGCAAAAGCCATGAGACTAAGGTACAGCATAAATAAGAGAAGAAATCAATTAATTGTAAGAAGATATCCTACTTTCTTTTTAGGAATTAATGGAATCACCACTTTACTAACAATTCTGGATACATAACTTCAACTGTACTTCCGTAAAAAAGTACTTAAACTATATTATTTTCAAGGGTATTCCTAAAAGATTTAGATTAGTACAAAACACTTTCCGGCTGCAATTCCATCTCATTTAAGAAACAAGAAAATAAATGCATAATAAATAATCAAAATAATAAATAAAATGATGTTGTGATACTATATTGTATAGCAGGATTTCTCAGTATTTTCACCCTTGTAGAATCCTTCAGATAAATGATACACCCCAAGAAAACGGAGCTTAAGGTAGGCCATAACTTCAGGACATTTGGGCGGGGGGGGGCTTTATTTTCACAATCTAAGAGGTAATTTTGTTGTTTTCTATATTTGTCAATAAAGATATCAAAAGCGGTGTTATTCAAGATCTAGGTAGGGGCAAAAAGACCTGGTGGGGTAATTGCCCTACTGTTCGTACCCCAGTTAAATTTCCCTGGCCCAAACCGTTTGTGCCATATGTTTCAATCGTAGCTCACATGTTTTATCTCAGCTCACTCTTCGTCGTGGAGCCTCTTCGGACCTTCTGGGGAACCTTAAGGTTTCAAATAACTATTTTTGAGAAACCCTGTCTGGCAGTAATGTTATATTCCTGAATACTGCACTGAATGGCACTTTCCCATTATGTGGACACCTCTAAAAAGCAGTCACGAAAACCCGAGGCATCCACTTGGCAAAAGCAAAGATTTGACGCTATCTGATGTTGTATAAACAAGTATTCAGGGGTTTCTCACTCTGGGAACTATATTTAAACTGTTGTTTCTTGGGGTTTAGGGGGGAAAGGTACCTAGGTTAGCTTAGGTTACGTATTTAATATATGCAATGCTTTACCCCCCCCCCTAATGTGCAAATATATAGCCCAAATTTTTTTTATAAACTATTATATGCTCGTCCTATTTTGTTTTATTTCATTAGCATTAATAAAACTTGACTTTTTAGAGGTGTCCACATAATGGGAAAGTACCCACTGAATACGCTGTTTCACAAAAACCGGTAAAGAGACGTGGCACTTCGAAGAAATATTTTTAACAGTAGTCACTACTTATCTGGCGCTACATGTTCCTTGTCCAATTAAGTTAAGCCTTGATCCCATTAAATCGAGTCCTTTGACTAAATTGGATATTATCAATTCTAGTATTCCTCTGACAAGACCAATGGGAACCTTTTGTTCTTGTTGATTAAGCCAATTTTACTGTACTCTTGTGTAAACTAGTTGCATTACGACCTGAAAGTTGAAATGGCTGAATACAATACAGCTATGGTAACTCCATAGGCGTTAGGTTTCCATTAGGATAGGAAATTACATTTCCATTTCCTTAGAATGAAACAAATAGTGTTAAAAACTGACTACATAATGGCTAAATACAGCATTTTATATAGGCCTAATGAGTTATCCATCCCTTTCATATCCATGAATTTTCATGCGTTTAGTTGTTTTAAAGAGCTCTGCCCAACTTTTCCAAAATGTCAGCCTCCTATGTATCACATTGATGTCAAGTAAGTATCCAGGATTTTTTTCCGGGGGCGGGGGGGCCCGTGTTACAAAAAACTTCATAAAACACATCAAAAATTATTTTATATTCATTTTTGTTACGTTTTACGAGTCGGACAAACGTTTCGGGGGAAGGGAGTAAAACCCCTTACTCCCCTCCTGATAGGGCTTTAATTGATGTTTAGTGTGTTTTGAAACCATAGTCTCCTTCTTTTTCCTATTTTGAAAAATATATGAAACTGAAGCTTTAAAAACAAAAAAGACTTATCTTGAAGGCATTAAAAAAATCAGTACAAAAAAAAATAACCGTAATTATGGTAATCTTTAAGACATCGCAATATGTGGACATTTTAACAGCACAGCGACAGGAAGTTGTTACGGATATGTGTAGGCCTAAGAATCTATCGTGCAGATTCACCTGTTAGTGGAAAAAAAAGTGATTTGCATGTTAAAGAAAGAAAGGCTTAATGATAAGAATTGGTTGCTCCTCCCACTTTCATGACGAGAATTGTACCTATTTGGAATAGGGGTGTCTAAAAAGTTAGCAAAAAAGTGGTCAGCTACGCATGCCAAGATATTTGTGTTGGCAGTTTATGAGAATCATTTTGCGGTGAAACATGGGAACGCTTACGCAAAATTTTATTATAACATTGAAATTAATTATTCGAGTTTCCGAAATAGATACTGCATATTCTTGTTTTCTACCCTCATGGCTTAATTATACATTATTTGTGTGACAAATGACGTGATTTACCATTTTGTGATTGATGTAACTTCGTTTTAAAGGAGTAACGCCCTAGTCTGGAAAAATCAAGTATACGATTATTGTGATTCTACTCTCGCTTATAAAGGTTTTGCTTTGTTTGGAATACTTGGATTCACTTTTGTTTTCTCCATAAAGGACGTATTATTTATTCCGTATCTCAGTGCTATTTCACATTTATACCAAAGGTAATTATTCAATTTGAGCAATTTTTATTTCGCCGACTTGGTGTTTTTGTAGTTACATTTTCGCTTGAGTTACCCAGAAGGTGTTTTGGTTTTCATACACCCCCCCCCCTTCCTAGCCAAATTCCAAAAATATTTAATAACACAAATTGTTTTGGTTTATAGAACGACTATTTAAAAGCCTTTCGATGGGGTATATGTGTTAGTAGCCCCTAGTCCTACTCAGCTTTCAAGTCTACGCTCGTATATATTTTCTTTTTAGGTCCAATGTTATTGCAATTCTGAGGGGTGATTTGTTTAGTGGTGGAAATGATGAGCTGCTACTGGAGAACCTTAAATCACCGTCTCCTAGATATACAGTAGCAATAGGCAATTTTGTTATTGTACCTCCTCTCTTGTCTTAGTATGTCCTGGTACACGAGGGAGCCCAGTGTAGCCTATAACCTAATCCTACTCAGATAGGGGCTATATAGGCCCAAAAATTTTGTAATTAAGGGCCATGAAGGATCCTATTGTTGCAATAGGCATCTTTTGATACTGTTAAATTTAACAACTATTTAGGAAAAGGCAATAAGCTATTTTAGCTTCTGGGGGCGTAACCAATAAAATCTCTGTCGCTTTGAAGTATATATTTAGTTAAGAGAGGGATAACCCCCATTCGTCAATTAATAAATATCCTTTGATTTTCCTAGGATTTCATTAAGAAAACATTGACTTTATAAATAGGCTATTGCTAAGGTTTTTTCATCAAAATCATATCTAGTTTATTGTACCTGCAAGTAAATTTTGGGTATTACGAATATTTAATTTATTTCAAAGTTTACTACGACTATGGAATAGGTAAAACAAAAAAAAAAGGCAGGGTCGTATGCAGTATTTTTTTCAGGGGAGTGGGGGGTTAAAAAAGTATTTTTTCGGGGGGTGGGTCCTGGGTCCTAAGAAAAAACTTCAAAAAGTGCATCAAAATTTGTTTATATTCATTTTTGTTACGTTTTTACGAGTCAGTATAAACGTTTTGGGGGGGGGGTCAAGCCCCCTACGCCCTCTTCTGGATACGGCCTTGCAAATAGGCTTATCAGTTTTTTTATGGAAGATATTAATTTTGAGTTGCACCGTAGAGCCAAAGAACGAAATGCAGTTAAATTATTTTACCCGATGAAAACAGCGGCATCAAAATTTCATTTTACTTTGCCACCAGGAGCACAATTCATTTGAGTAAACGTCAGCCAGTTGCCTATTTCACATCTGTCCCTTTTAGTATTTAGAACGCTAGCATATTCATATTGCATTTTTATTGACTAATTCCTTTTCCTCTCTCCTACATATAAGCCTTTCCCTTTGGGTCATAAAAGGAAGGGAAAAGCTAATAACACAAGAAGGGGACAATGACCGTACCAATGAATTCCGCAGTAATGGGTTTGTAAATATCCTGGTAGGTAGCGATTTAGCAAACAGAGGAGCTTCATGTTCAATGAAAGAGGGGGAGGGGGCTATTAGAAATGAAGGCGACAATTTCCTAAAACGTCTAAAATTTCCTCGAATTTATTGAGAGCTTCTAAATAGTATTTTCGGAAGTGTTTCTGAAATTGTCAATTTTGTTGCTATTGTGAAATGCAGCCATTAAAGGGACCATGCGTCCTCATAGACGTTGCTGTTAATTATTTTGTCGCAACACATTATTTTGCGGATTATTTTGTCGCAACACAGAATCTAACTTGAAGGGACTGTACAGAAGTCCACTTCACATACACCAAAGGTAAAGTTTAGTTTTTAAGCTTGGTTCTCGTTAGGCAGATTTTAGTTATTGAAAGATTCAAAATAAACAAGAAGAATTACTTTATGGATAAATGATTATATAACTTCTTATGAGCACCTTTAAAAGTGTAAGGGAGATGTATTTTATAGTCCTTTGGAATACTAAACATGCACAAAGAGAGCTAGATTTTGAATCATTCAGAAAGAAATTACATTTTCTTAAAATAACTTTGCCTAAAAAATTGCCTGACTTGGGACCCCCCCCCCAGAAAAATATATATTCGGATGGTTGTGCAATTGTTTGTGTAAAATATTTTTTAGAAAGTAAGTCTTTTTCCATATAAAAACTATAAGAAATGGTTATTCTATGATATGTGTTTTCGGCGGCAAATCCAATCCTTTCGAAAATCAGCAGCTTGGAATATCTCTTTGCACTTTATATAGATTCGCCGGCTTCTGAAGAGTCGATGATGCCGCAAGGATTGGAGAGTTCTCAATAGTTTTTCTAAATCATTCCGGCCAAAGTTTTCCTTCTGGTTCCTATTATCAGAGCAAAAGGGATACTTTAAGTTGCGACAATTAGAGCAACTTGAACACGCAACATATTTGCTGAAATATTCCACTGTTTCAACTTGATGAAAAATCCAAGCCTGCAAATCTATCATTGGCGAAAAGCCGCTCTCTGTTCCCGCCTATAAGCATTTTGCCATTGGATATTGCGAACTAAAAGGAACGGCAAAGAATTTGCAAAAAGGCATAAGGGAATGCGCAAGGTTTGTTCATCTTCTCTCCGCCGCCGCTGTGTTTTAAATCTGTGCAAAAATCAAACTAGATTTAGCTTGCCAATATTCCGTCGGCTTTCCATGTTCTTCTAAGTCTTAATTTTTGTGGAAAAGATTTTTTGTGAAACTCAAAATGAATGGAATATGTTTTGCATAAATGATACCGCTTAAGATAGGGTGAGTCATCATATTCTAATTAAGTAGATAAAAATGTGTTTGAAATATAAGGTTTTGTAATTCAAAGAAGTTGAATATTTAAAAAAATATTTATCTATGGACTTATGAGTTACATACTCAAAAAGTATGATAGAGTCCATATTTAGTCCGTGTTTTTTTTGTATTTTTTGTTTTCTTAGTTTTTCATTATTACCTATAAGCTAAAAGCTAGTTTCTGTGTTTGTTTAAACAAACGTTTTCCTGTGCACTGAAGAATAGGTCAAACTAACAAAGCTAGAAACGTGACATCGTATGCAGAACATTTTGGAATAGAAAAAATGGACAAAAGCTATAAAAATACGAAAAGTCCTGTCTAAAAAAAAAGATATACGACGTCATGGTAATAAGCGTGCGAAAACTGAAGACCCAGGCTGCCTGCCTTAGAAGTAAAGCAAGTGGAGGGAGGCATGGACGTAGGGAGGGGGACAGGGGGGGCAGCTGCCCCCCCTAGACCTTCAAATTTACATTAGATATGGCTGAAAAAGTAGATGGTTGCAAAAGCAGTTGATAAAAGGCCCTCAATCACACTATCGACTGCCCCCCCTGGACAATATGCTGCCTACGCCCATGGAGGGAGGTAATACCAAGCCTCGGAATGAATGGCCGAGATTCGTAATGGGAGGAGCCCAAGGCCGTATCCAGGAGGGGGCTCAGGGTTTAAACACTCCGAAGTTTTTTGTTTGTCTCGTAAAATCGTAACAAAAATGCATATAAACAAATTTTTCATGTGGTTTTTAAAAGCATTTTTTGTAAAAAAAAAACGAAAAAATACCCCTTCCCCCAACAAAAATTCTGGATACGTCCTTACAAGAACCAAAAGCGCGACAGAGCTGCGGGAGGTGGTCAAAATTCGGTGAAGTCGTCTTCTTTGCTTGCATTATTATATATTTCTCCTTGCATTTAGACAGCTCAATAGGGACCTTTCCCTACAAGTCTTTACTTTCCCGAATTTGAACACTAGCTGTAAATTTCCATTGTTTTGGTTCCCTTTTGTTTCAATGTTATGTGTAGCCAGTGTGGTCTTAGAACTTATTTATTAAAAAACTGCTGTTGTTTCCCAGGCATATTGATATGATCAACAAAGAGATAGACAAAGGGGGAAAACAAGTTAATGTGTAAAAATTTACTATAAAAACGTTGGAGATAGGTAGCCCACTTTGAACACTTCCCTATTAAATTAAGATTGATTTATCTATCCCTCCGTTTTATTTTCTCTAGGATAGGTGGGAGGGGCTGTTTTGAATTTTTGCTCATTATGAAATCAATATTTCAACTGTGATAAATGAGATCTAATTCTTGTCAACAAATCGGAATCGGAACTGAATGGTTGGAGGAAAAACATATTTTTTTTTTTTTTTTTTTTTATTATTTTTTTTTTTTTTAATTGACAAATGTCGAAAACTCGGTCGAAGCAGATTATTTTGAGTATTTAACTATGCTATATCTATATATA
>JAQQPU010007430.1:23118-38900 GCA_029168905.1 Artemia sp. Kazakhstan ARC1039 | reverse complement strand
GTTTAGAGTATTAGCTTAGAGTCATAGCATAGAGTTTTATTTAGAGTTATAATTTGCTTTAGTTTCAGTTAAGAGTTTTAGTTTAGAGTTGTAGTTTAGTTTTAGTTAAGAGCTTTAGCTTAGAGTTCTACTTTAGAGTCTTAGCTTAGAGATTTAGTTAGAGTTATAGTTTAGTTTAGTTTTAGTTTAGTTTAGAGTTGTAGTTTAGTTTTAGTTAAGAGTTTTAGTTTAGAGTTTAGAGTTTTAGTTTAGAATCTTAGCTTAGAGTTTTAGTTAGAGTTATAGTTTAGTTTAGTTATAGCTTAGTTTAGAGTTATAGTTTAGTTAAGAGTTTTAGTTTAGAGTTTACAGTTTTAGTTTAGAGTCTTGGCTTAGAGTTTTAGTTTAGAGTTCTAGCTTGAAGTTTTAGTTAGAGTCATAGTTTAGTTTAAGTTAAGAGTTTTAGTTTAGAGTTTAGAGCTTTACTTTAGAGTCTTAGCTTAGAGTTTTAGTTATAGTTATAGTTTTGTTTAGTTTTAGTTGACAATTTAGAGTTTCAGTTTAGAGTCTTAGCTTAGAATTTTATTCAGAGTTTTAGTTTAGTTAAGAGCTTTAGTTTGGATCTCTAGTTTAGTTTTAGCCTAGACTCTTAGCTTAGAGTTTTTAGTTACACTTATAGTTTAGTTTAGTGTCAGTTAAGAGTTTTAGTTTAGAGTTATAGTTTAGTTTAGTTGAGAGTTTTTGCTTAGAATTTTAGCCTAGAGTCTTAGCTTAGAGTTTTTAGTTACACTTAAAGTTTAGTTTAGTTTCAGTTAAGAGTTTTAGTTTAGAGTTATAGTTTAGTTTAGTTTTAGTTAAGAGTTTTAGCTTAGACTTTTAGCCTAGAGTCTTAGCTTAGAGTTTTTAGTTACACTTATAGTTTAGTTTAGTTTCAGTTAAGAGTTTTAGTTTAGAGTTATAGTTTAGTTTAGTTTTAGTTATAAGAGTTTTAGCTTAGAGTTTTAGCCTAGAGTCTTTGCTTTGAGTTTTTAGTAACACTTATAGTTTAGTTTAGTTTCAGTTAAGAGTTTTAGTTTAGAGTTTAGAGTTATAGTTTAGTTAAGGGTTTTAGCTTAGAGTTTAAGCTTAGAGTCTTAGATTAGAGTTTTTAGTTACACTTTTAGTTTAGTTTAGTGTCAGCTAAGAGTTTTAGATTAGAGTTATAGTGTAGTTTAGTTTTAGTTAGGAGTTTTAGCTTAGAGTTTTAGCCTAGAGTCTTAGCTTAGAGTTTTTAGTTAAACATATAGTTTAGTTTAGTTTCAGTTAAGAATTTTAGTTTAGAGTTATAGTTTATTTTAGTTTTAGTTAATATTTTTAGTTTAGAGTTTTAGCCTAGAGTCTTAGCTTAGAGTTTTTAGTCACACTTACAGTTTAGTTTAGTTTCAGTTAAGAGTTTTAGATTAGAGTTGTTGTTTAGTTTTAGTTAAGAGTTTTAGTTTCGAGTTTTAGCTTAGAGTCTTATCTTAGAGTTGTAGTTTAGTTTTAGCTGAGAGTTTAGAGTTTTAGCTTAGAGTCTTATCTTAGAGTTTTAGTTAGAGTTTATAGTTTAGTTTAGTTTTTGTTAAGAGTTGTAGTTTAGTTTTAGTTAAGAGTTTTAGTTTAGAGTTTATAGTTTTAGTTTAGAGTCTTAGCTTAGAGTTTCAGTTAGAGTTATAATTTAGTTTACTTTTAGTCAAGAGTTTTAGTTTAGAGTTATAGTCTAGTTTTAGTTAAGAATTTTAGTTTAGAGTTTAGAGTATTAGCTTAGAGTCAAAGCTTAGAGTTTTAGTTAGAGTTAGAGTTTAGTTTCAGTTAAGAGTTTTAGTTTAGAGTTGTAGTTTTGTTTTAGCTAAGAATTTTAGTTTAGAGTTTTAGTTTAGAGTCTTAGCTTGGAGTTTTAGTTAGAGTTATAGTTTAGTTTAGTTTTAGTTTAGTTTATTTTTAGTTAAGAGTTTTAGTTTAGAGTTTAGAGTTTTAGTTTAGAGTCTTAGCTTAGAGTTTTAGCTATAGATATAGTTTAGTTTAGTTTTAGTTAAGAATTTAGATTTTTAGTTAGAGTTATGGTTTAGTATAGTTTTAGTTGAGTTTTAGTTTAGATATTGGAGTTTTAGTTTCGAGTCTTAGCTTAGAGTTTTAGTTAGAGTTATAGTTTGGTTTTGTTTTAATTCAGAGTTTTAGTTTAGAGTCTTAGCATAGAGTTTTAGTTAGAGTTATAATTTAGTTCAGTTTTAGTTAAGAATTTCAGTTTAGAGTTGTTGTTTAGTTTTAGATAGGAGTTTTAGTTTAGAGTCTTAGCTTAGAGTTTTAGTTATAGTTATAGTTTATTTTAGTTTTAGTTGAGAATTTAGAGTTTTAGATTAGAGTCTTAGCTTAGAGTTTTAGTTAGAGTTATGGCTTAGTTTGGTTTTAGTTAGGAGCTTTAGTTTAGATCTCTAGTTTAGTTTTAGTTAAGAGTTTTAGTTTAGAGTTTTAGTTTAGAGTTTTAGCTTAGAGTTTTAGTTAGAGTTATAGTTTGGTTTTGTTTTAATTCAGAGTTTTAGTTTAGAGTCTTAGCATAGAGTTTTAGTAAGAGTTATAATTTAGTTCAGTTTTAGTTAAGAACTTCAGTTTAGAGTTGTTGTTTAGTTTTATATAGGAGTTTTAGTTTAGAGTCTTAGCTTAGTGTTTTAGTTATAATTATAGTTTATTTTAGTTTTAGTTGAGAATTTAGAGTTTTAGTTTAGAGTCTTAGCTTAGAGTTTTAGTTAGAGTTATGGCTTAGTTTGGTTTTAGTTAGGAGCTTTAGTTGAGATCTCTAGTTTAGTTTTAGTTAATAGTTTTAGTTTAGAGTTTTAGCTTAGAGTTAGAGTTATAGTTTTAGTTTAGTTTTAGTTAAGAGTTTTAGTTTAGATATTGGAGTTTTAGTTTGGAGTCTTAGCTTAGAGTTTTAGTTAGACTTATAGTTTAGTTTAGTTTTAATTCAGAGTTTTAGTTTAGAGTCTTAGCTTAGAGTTTTAGTTAGAGTTATAGTTTAGTTTAGTTTTAGTTAAAAAACTCAGTTTAGAGTTGTTGTTTAGTTTTAGATAAGAGTTTTAGTTTAGAGTTTAGAGTTTTAGTTAGAGTTATAGTTTAGTTTAGTTTTAGTTTAGAGTTTAGAGTTTTAATTTAGAGTTTTAGCTTAGAGTTTTAGTTAGAGTTATAGTTTAGTTAAATTTTAGTTGAGAATTTTAGATTAGACT
The DNA here is from genome assembly GCA_029168905.1 of Artemia sp. Kazakhstan ARC1039. Lineage (NCBI taxonomy): Eukaryota > Metazoa > Arthropoda > Branchiopoda > Anostraca > Artemiidae > Artemia > Artemia sp. Kazakhstan ARC1039. Next base: position 35,685 of record JAQQPU010007430.1, on the reverse strand, counting down.
TGTAGTTTAGTTTTAGTTAAGAGTTTTAGTTTAGAGTTGTAGTTTAGTTTTAGTTAAGAGTTTTAGTTTAGAGTTTAGAGTGTTAGCTTAGAGTCTTAGCTTAGAGTCTTAGGTTAGAGTTATAGTTTAGTTTACTTTCAGTTAAGAGTTTTAGTTTAGAGCTGTAATTTAGTTTCAGTTAAGAGTTTTAGTTTAGAGTTTAGAGTTTTAGTTTAGGGTTTTAGCTTAGAGTTTTAGTTGGAGTTATACTTTAGTTTAGTTTTAGTTTAGAGTTATAGTGTAGTTCAGAGTTTTATTTTAGAGTTTAGAGTTTTACTTTAGCGTCTTCACTTAGAGTGGTTTTTATTCATTTTTAAGGTTAATTTAGGCTAGGTTACTTACAAGTGCGTGCGTAACTCTAAGCTAAGACTCGAAACTAAAACTCCAATATCTTAACTAAAACTCTTAACTAAAACTAAACTAAAACTATAACTCAAACTATAACTCTAAACTAAAACTCTTAACTAAAACTAAACTAGAGATCTAAAGTAAAGCTCTTAACTAAAACCAAACTAAACCATAACTCTAACTAAAACTCTAAGCTAAGACTCTAAACTAAAACTTCAAATTCTCAAGTAAAACTAACTTAAACTATAACTATAACTAAAACTCTAAGCTAAGACTCTAAACTAAAACTCTTATCTAAAACTAAACAACAACACTAAACTGAAATTCTTTACTATAACTAAACTATACTATAACTCTAACTAAAACTCTGAACTCTAAGCTAAAACTCTAAACTAAAACTAAACTAAACTATAACTCTAACTAAAACTCTAAGCTCAGATTCTAAACTAATACTCTAAGCTAAGACTCTAAACTGAAACTCTAAACTAGTACTCTTAACTAAAACTAAACTACAACTCTAAACTAAACTATAACTAAACTAAACTATAACTCTAGCTAAAACTCTAAGCTAAGACTCTAAACTAAAACTCTTGACTAAAATTAAACTAAATTATAACTCTAACTGAAACTCTAAGCTAAGACTCTAAACTAAAACTGTAAACTCTAAAATAAAACTCTTAACTAAAACTAAACTACAACTCTTAACAAAAACTAAACTAAACTATAAACTCTAACTAAAACTCTAAGATAAGAGTCTAAGCTAAAACTGTAAACTCTCAACTAAAACTCTTAACTAAGACTAAACTACAACTCTAAGATAAGACTCTAAGCTAAAACTCGAAACTAAAACTCTTAACTAAAACTAAACAACAACTCTAATCTAAGACTCCTAACTGAAACTAAACTAAACTATAAGTGTGACTAAAAACTCTAAGCTAAGACTCTAGGCTAAAACTCTAAAGTAAAAATATTAACTAAAACTAAAATAAACTATAACTCTAAACTAAAATTCTTAACAGAAACTAAACTAAACTATAGGTGTAACTAAACTCTAAGCTAAGACTCTAGGCTAAAACTCTAAGCTAAAACTCTTAACTAAAACTAAACGACACTATAACTCTAAACTAAAACTCTTAGCTGAAACTAAACTATAAGTGTAGCTAAAAACTCTAAGCTAAGACTCTAGGCTAAAACTCTAAGCTAAAACTCTTAACTAAACTATAACTCTAAACTAAAACTCTTAACTGAAACTAAACTAAAATATAAGTGTAACTAAAAACTAAACAAAGAATCTAGGCTAAAACTCTAAGCTAAAACTCTTAACTAAAACTAAACTAAACTATAGCTCTAAACTAAAACTCTTAACTGAAACTAAACTATACTATAAGTGCAACTAAAAACTCTAAGCAAAGATTCTAGGCTAAAACTCTAAGCTAAAACTCTCAACTAAAACTAAACTAAATTATAACTCTAAACTAAAACTCTTAACTGAAACTAAACTAAACTATAAGTGTAACTAAAAACTCTAAGCTAAGACTCTAGGCTAAAATTCTAAGCTAAAACTCTCAACTAAAACTACACTAAACTCAAACCTAAACTCAAAGCTAAGAGTCTAGGCTAAAACTCTAAGCTAAAGCTCTTAACTGAAACTAAACTATAACTCTAAACTAAAACTCTTAACTGAAAATAAACTAAACTATATGTGTAACTAAAAACTCTAAGCTAAGACTCTAGGCTAAAACCAAACTAGAGATCTAAACTAAAGCTCCTAACTGAAACTAAACTAAACTATAACTCTAACTAAAACTCTAAGCTAAGACTCTAAACTAAAACCCTTGACTAAAACTAAACTAAATTATAACTCTAACTGAAACTCTATGCTAAGACTCTAAAATAAAACTCTAAACTCTAAACTGAAACTCTTAACTAAAACAAAACTACAACTCTTAACTAAAACTAAACTAAACTATAAACTCTAACTAAAACTCTAAGATAAGACTCTAACCTAAAACTCTCAACTAAAACTCTTAACTAAAACTAAACTAGAACTCTAAGATAAAACTCTAAGCTAAAACCCTAAACTGTAAACTAAAAATCTTAATTAAAACTAAACTACAACTCTAAACTAAAACTCTTAACTGAAACTAAACTAAACTAAAAGTGTAATTAAAAACTCTAAGCTACGACTCTAGACTAAAACTCTTAAGTAAAACTAAACTAAACTATAAGTGTAACTAAAAAACTCCAAGCTAAGACTTTAGGCTTAAACTCTAAGCAAAAACTCTTAACTAAAACTAAACCAAACTATAACTCTAAACTAAAACTCTTAACTGAAACTAAACCTTACCTGTAATGTCTCTTTAGTTGACGCAGTAATGTCCTACCTGTCTTGTCTCTTTAATTGATACAGTAAGTTCCTACCTGTCTTGTCTTAAGTTAAAAAAAATTAAAAAAGTGTTACTACAAACAATATTTTTCTAATAGTAAAAATCACGACTAACATATTTATATCATTCTCATTTTGATTTTGGAAAATATTAAGTGTGATTTTTGATGTTTTAAGTATGTTTTATGTCATTCTAAGACCTGTACAAAAAAACAGAAAAAAAATAAAAAATACCATGTTCGAAAAAAGGAGGGGGGGGGGGGTAGGGTGGGGGGAGGGTGGGGGGGATAAGGGTAGGCTTCTGAGGTTGAGGTCGTTGGTTGTTAGGGTCAATGGTGCTTACGGTCCTTGATGGTTCATACTCATAATTACCCCACTACTAGATTTCCAAGGATTTCTAAGGATTGTTTTTTGAACTGATAAAATAACTCATCATCAGAGTTTTTATACCCGTGTTCAAGGCCAAACATAAAAAACACGCCTAAAATATTGCTTAACAGACAGAATTTCATAGCCATCGACTTCATTCAACCATACCATGAAAACAACCATCGATGTATGAAAACACTCATGACTTTTAACAGAAACATGAATTTAATACCAGAAACAAAAATTTGATACCAGAAACAGAATTTAACCAAAACAAAAATTTAATACCAAAATCATTGTATTGTGAACACCACGAATTTTCATGGTATGCTGTTTATAATTACAACATAAAAAAACAACCAAAGATATGACTTTTTAGGCGTTGTGATTTTTTATGATACACGTTAATGCCCTGTTGGAATGACTGCCCCTTTGAACGGTATGGGTACTAACCGCTTGTATATACGAATATAAAAAGGGGTACTGTCCGCTACCTTTCACAGACACAGTAATGCCCCACCTGGGTGCTACCTATCATTGAGACAGTAATCTCCTGCCACCCCGCTCTCTATGATTAATACAGTAATCTCCTACCATCCCGCTCTCTATCATTAATACAGTAATCTCCTACCATCCTCGTACCTTTAATTGATACAGTAATTTCCTACCACCCCTCTTCCTTTCATTGATACAGTAATTTGCTACCACCCCTCTTCCTTTCATTGACACAGTTAGCGAGTACTGTCCGCTCGGAGATATTAATATATGCAAAAAGAATAGGACCCCGCTTCTTTATATTAATACATCACTACTACTAATGATATTAATTGCTGAAAGCTCATCAGTTCAAAATGTTACTATAATTTTAATGTTTTTTTTTCAATATTAAGTACAAAAGAAAATATTTGTCATTAAATTGGTTTTTGCAAATCGCCAATGACGCAGTAGGTTTTAGACTTTCGGGCTCTTAAAAAGGGCACTAGAACTCTCGATTTCCATTCAAATGAGCCTCCTTTGAAGTTTCTACGACGACCCCTTCCATATGCAGTGCCTCTGGGAAAATAATAATAATAATACTAATACAACATTGGAGCCGTATGGCCTTTACTATAGGCAAAGTTACAGCGTTGCGTGCGATCACACCATCAGATTCATCGTATCAGAGCACCCTATTATAGAAGTTTAGAGCACCTATGTGCAAGAATGTGAAAGGGTGTATTTTTTTTCCCAGAAGAAAGATCACGGATGGGTGTTTATTTTATTTTTTTTTATTCCCCAGGGGTGATTGTATCGCTTCAGTAGATTTAGAATATCGTGAGAGGGCTCATTTGCACGGAAATTAAAACTTCTAGTGCCCTTTTCCAAATGACAAAAAATATTGGAGGGTAATTTGGCCTCCTCCCATGCTCATTTTTTCGAAAACTAAGCAAGAAAAACGGGTTTAAATTTTTATAAAGCAGTGAATACAATAAAATAAACACTAAATTAAACAAACACACTCCGAATGTTTCGGCCCCACATCCGGGAGCCTTTCTCAACGGAAAAAAAGAGAAAATGAAACAAAAATGTTCTTTTTTAAAACTTACTTTCATCAAAATAAAACATACTAAACACATAAAGAGAAAGAAAAAAAGAAAAAATATAAATAAATAGGAATTAAAACTCATATTTTAAATAAACACTTCCATGCACTGGCGTATAAACAAAATCGAATATCTATAATGATTCAACTCACCCCCTCACAGTAAATAAATGGAAATCTATAAAAAAATGAAGAATATATTTATACTTAAACCAAAACAATAAAAGTCAGCTAACCCCCGGCCCATAACCCCTAATTAAATCTCACAAGTTCATCAACCCAATTTGTGAATTATAAATTGAACGGATTCATTTGGTTGCAAGCTTAGCTACAGTTCGTTTACTTTTCCCAGCATTTAACCCATTCTGACCTTTGTTCGCAAGGTCATCATTCGCTTAAGAACAATTATTAAAATCAGTACTGGTTGAATATCTTATATGTTTTTTAATATCTTTCTAAAACAGGTAATATCCCCTGGGAATATCTTTCCGAGGGGATCAGTAAGTCCAAGAATATATGGTTTGCCAAAAATACATAAAATAGGTATCCCTTTAACACCTATAGTTTCAACAACCAATTCACCAACGGTAAAAATCGAGAAATGGGTAGCAATGACACTTAAACCTTTATTATATCTCCAAGATTTGTATATAAGAAACTCGGAATTCTTAAAAGATAAACTTATAAGTGTAGAAATATCGGAAGAATCTAGGTTGTTTAGTTTGTATATAAAATCAATGTATACGTATATTCCTGTTGATAAATTGTTTAGTATTTTATCAAAAAACTTCAGGAACATAAAAATCAGATAGAAGAATAATCTTCGGGGATCGAACTGGAAACTATATTAAATTTAGTTAAAATAACTAGCAGGTGTACTAATTATTTCACGTTTAGAGACTATTTTTACCATCAATTTAGGGGATTGGCAATGGGAGGGCCTTTAAGTCCGTTGTTATCAAATATCTATGTAGAGCATGTAGAAACTTTAGCTATAGAAACATATTTTTTAAAACCTAAATTTTGGGGCATATATATGGATGATATTTTAGTTATTTGGAATTATAGGGAATCATAAATTGAAGGTTTTTTGGAACATTTAAATAATTTGGGAGGAGAATTAATTTTTACAATGGAAAATGAAACAGAGAATAAGTTACCGTTTCTAGATATTTTTATCCATAAAATAATAACGAACTAGCGTTTTCAATTTACCGTAAACCGACTAAGAACAACCGTTACTTGTATTTCGCATCAAATCATCCGATCCAGGTAAAAAGGGCTGCTTTAGTTGATAGGGCATTAAAATTAGTTTCACCAGAATACATAAGCAATGAACTATTTTTTATTAACGATATTCTAGAAGGTAATGGCTATCCAGAAAATATGATTTCTCAAATAATTGAAAAAGGACAAAAAGTTGATGGAACCAGAAATATTAGAAGAAGATGGGTCGAATCAAGAAACAAATTCCATAACTTTACCTTTTATCCCAATATTGTCACAAAAAATTAGAAACGAATTAAAAAAAATAATATAAAAACAGCATTTAAATCAGGACAAACTATAAGCTCTTTGTTAAATAAGGGGAAAGACAAGGTACCGAGAAATATGCAAAAGGGAGCATACAAAATTCCATGCTCTTGTGGTATATTTTATATGGGAAGAACACAACAGATTTTAGAAAACTGGCTACAGAAACACAGGAATGCCATAGAGTGTCCTCTAAAACATAATAAAACACCGGAAGAACATGTTTATAATTTTCCTCGTCACAGTATTTTATTTTATCAAAAAAAAATAGCAGACACGTCTGTAGGACTTTTACAAAGCTTCAGAGTAATTATAGAAATAAAAAAGATAATATATGGGGAGATTAGTATCAATAGAGATGAAGGAGAATTTAGGAACAATTAAATTTATAATAGTTTAATTAAAAAGCAGGTAAGATATTCAACCAGTATTGATTTTAATAATTGTTCTGAAACGAATGATGACCTTGCGAACAAAGGTCTGAATGGGTTAAATGCTGGGAAAAGTAAAGGAACTACAGCTAAGCTTCCAAACAAACGAATCCGTTCAATTTAAAATTCATAAATTGGTTAATGAACTTGTGAGATTTAATTAGGGGTTATGGGCCGGGGTTTAGCTGACCTTTATTGTTTTGGTTTAAATATAAATATATTCTTCATTTTTTTTTATAGATTTCCATTTATATACTGTGAGGAGGCGAGTTGAATCATTATAGACATTCGATTTTGTTAATACCCCAGTGCATGGAAGTGTTAATTTAAAATGTGACTTTTGATTCCTATTTATCTATATTTTTCTTTTGTTTTTTCTTTCTCTTTTGTTTTTTCTTTCTCTTTTTGTTGTGTTCCACTATAATCTTTTTGTAGATGGTGGGTAATTAAATTATTATTATTATTATTAGTATGTTTTATTTTCATGTAAGTAAGTTTTAGAACAGAATATTTTTTGTTTCCTTTTCTCTTTTTTTCCGTTGAGGAAGGATCCTGGATGTGGGGCCGAAATATTCGGAGTTTTTTTGTTTAATTAAGTGTTTATTTTATTGTATTAACTGCTTTATAAAAAGTAAAACCCGTTTTTCTTGCTTAATTTTTCGTAAATGGAAAAACAGTGTGGTCTAATAAACTAATTTTTTCCCGAAGTCACCCAATGAAAATTTTGAGATAGTCAAAAATAAGCCATTTTTTAAGCACAGTCAAAAATCAACTTAATATGTCTTTCACGATGACTTAATCCCCCACAGTTCCCGGGGGAAGGGCTGCAAGTTATAAGCTTTGCCCATTGTTTACATATAGTAGTAGTGCACTATTATAAGATTTGACGAGTGATTGCCTAAGACCAACAAACAGGTTATATTTTGGAAGTATAGAGCGAGCAAACACTCTATATTATAGACCTATAAGGCGACCAAACAGGTTTCCGATTCAATAACCATTTCCTGAACAAATCGGAGAGAACGGATACAGAGGGTACTCCAAATACGGTGACTCGATTATCATAGCTATAGCAATCAGATTCAATGTAAGGAGTAAGTTTCATTGTAGTTCATACTAGTAAGAGAATTGAATTCAGCAACAGAACAGTTTATTTTTTATACTGTATTATTTGGCAAGATATTAGCAAAGAAAATTAGTGGTATGTTTACGCTGTTGGAGCTTGATGGTGGAACAGGTAGCAGCAATGATACAAAGTCGAGAGTACCAAACATGGGAGTGGAAATTACACGAGGATGTCGACTATGCCTTGAATGGGATGATATGTATGCAAGATATGTGATATCATTGAGAAAATTCAAATTGGAGGAGCAAATATGCTTTGCAGCGAAACTAAGTATAGTGCATATAAATAGACTTCAAGCTGCTTTAGATATACTGGTGAAATATATTGAGGAAATTAAATTGTATCAGTGACTATTATCGTTGTAATTATATTAAATAAAATTGTTTCTAAATCGAAGATATTTTTTTATAACAAGTTAGCATATAAATTTTTAAGTAGATAAAGAATCTTGGTTAGTCTGAAGTTGGTTGTGAGAGTGTCAAGACTCTAAAAAATGTATAGATTTGAGAAAGAGAAAATTATAGGGAATCTCATGTTTATGAAAAAACCTTTGATTCTAGATGATAATTTCCTGGAGTTATCTCTTCAAAGGAATATATTTTCTCAAGGAATGCTTGTCGATATGATGAGAGTGATTCTCCATCATTAAACTATTGTATGAAGCTTTTACGTCGTGGTCCAAAGGCATTTACACAATTTATTGATATAGTAATCACGACAAGACAAAATGATATTGTGGATTTGCTTTTGAACACACTAGCTTAGAAATTTAAGACTATGAATTTTTCAAGAGGAAGATGTTGGTCAAAGAGGATTCATTCTTTTCTCTCTCTCAATTTGTAGATAGTAGTTCAGTTTCCTTTTGCCGGTGAGAGTCTCAACACATGAAAAAATGTTCCATACATGTCCACTATGTATTTTATACACTGGGTAGCTGGTTATCATGTGAGAACTGTACAATGATTGATGAGTATGACGAAAAGTGCAGATTATGCAACCCGTATAAATTCAATAGAAGATATACCGTACAAATTAAAGGTTGTAACTCATGTCTTGAAGGGATGTGTGACTCTCACCCTACAGGACACCTATGGTATAATGGTCACTATGATAAATTTAATCAGTGGGAAAATACATATCCTTGTATTATTGGAAAGAATCCTAAACGTGATTTTAGTTTCTTGCTAAGACACTGGTATCGTGATGGCTTTTGTTTTGGGTGAAGGGACCCGGCCTACGATTCAACTACTGGAATAACAAAAGAATTTGGTTTCTATGTCATCGTTGTAAAGACAATGGCTACTATTATTATAAGACTACTGATTTTTATTTGGCTGTTACAGAATGTGATTCACCACTTGAGGACATTGTTTGTGACATTGCTTTAAATAAGCAAATTGAGACACGTGAATTTTACAGTATGAATGAAAAAAGTATCATTGACTATACAAAGAGATATGATAAGAGTGAAGTTACATTATATTGTAGAAAATGTGACGCTGACATTGCAGCACACCAGGATTAGTGTACAGTGAATTCAGATGATCTACCCGCATTAGATGTTCTAGAAAAATACCCATACGCAGTACAAGAAGAAATCTAAAGAGTAGAAAAGTCTTTTTTTTATCATGTATATACATTTTTTTTTATAAATAAACAATTTTACATACATTTTTTGAACATTTTATTTCTAGGGCACCAAAATCAATATTAAACACGTTTGAAGGTATATTTTCCACTAGGAAGTCATTCAAACAAGGAAAGTTAACGTAAATGCTGAGAAACTGCTTGTAGGTACAATAAAGACATCTAAACATGAAAAATAGTAGTGCATGAAAACCACATGTCTTAGTCGTTAAATCTTGTACCCTCCTCTGATTTTGAATAATAGTTTTCCCACTGCTCTCAATAAAGTTGTTGATTTTTGGAGTGTAGAATTTATATGATAGACCAAGAGGATCAAAAAATCAATATTCTTCGTTGTTTGAAAGATGCATAGCCAATGACCTGTCTTCAAACTAATGGATTACTATTAACAATGATCAAGCTATTGTTAACACTTAGAATTTTTTCAATGAAGTCCGATGGTATGCAATAGAACTTATATTGTGGCATGTATAAATCCATACTAAATACGTTGATTATTTGATTTCTGTTCATGGTGCAAGGTCTAGTAGAACACTGCCGTCAGGTGTGATTTCCCAATAGGTTTCAAATTGACTCAGTGATATAAATGTGACACTTACAGTCCAAGCATCGACAAATGTGCACTCTAAAGGTAAATTACCCTTTCATACTATGGTCATATCCTGAGTACCAGACAAGTCCAAAAGAATTACACCATTATTTTTTGAAAAAATTTAATGGGTTATTCCATTTTCAAATAGTTATGAGTCGTGATCTAAGGATTGCATGGTCAAATCATACAGAGTTCTGCAGGATTTTTTATCAAATGAAAGAGCTTACAATGGAATTCCATTCACTTTGCACACCAGCCCAGAAAGACCAAAAAAATTAAAATCATGGGGGGATGCAGTCCAGGTTCCAACGGCACTAGCACTCCACAAATTCCAAAGCGAGTTTTCATGGGGTTTCTCCATTGATAAATGATGAATCGGTATAGCGGCGAGAGCCAGTGGCAATGTTAGGTTGATTGGTGATCGTATGGGGGATAAGAAGTTTGATATTGTTACCATTGGCTCTCAGCTTTTCCACTGCCAATGCAACCGAGCTCTTAACCTTTTGTTTTTGAACATGAAGAATTGCTGAAGTGATAATGACATTTGGATTAGGTGCTGCAGCAAGTGTTTTTCTAAAAAAAAAATTCTATGGAGCTAGTTGTAACTTTATGTCAATCTTGACAATGGGAGACAGCCATTGGGATGTATTGAATATCTCATGATTTAATTTTCCAACTAGATGGTACTCCTTGGTCACTGCAGCAGTTAACTCACCGTAAGTATCAACACCTGATCTATATTTATAGCCTAGTGCCTGTCCTCTCAACTCCTTATATGCCTTTTGAGTCATCATCATAAATTGTATGTAGCTTGCATAGTTGGATAACTTATTGCTAGTACTCACCAATGCTCCATTAACGAATACATTAATTTGTTTGAACAAGTTGTGTAGGATACAGTTTTCGTAGGATAGGCCATCGGCAGTACTGGAAGCTGTATTGTCTGACTTTTTCTTCATCACAACATTTAAATCTATAAATGTTGATGATAAATCAATGAAATAATCTTCATTGGAAAATATCTGAAAGCGTATATTTTCGGAGAGGGGTTGTTAAGGATGAAATTGTTCGTAGTACCCATACTTGACACTAACATCGAGATTTTCAGCATTGAATAGATTCAATGAGGAGCTGATTGATGGAAGTGATTCTTTGTGGGGAAGATAAGTCATCTTAAGAGAAGAAATCCTTCTTTTATCGATCAATCTTTTTCTTGTGACTGCTCTTCTTCTTCCTTTTACTTCTCAAAGTCGTTGTTGATGTCTTTCGCTTCCCACCTGGATAGAGACTGATGAGTGAATGATGAGCACACACCCTTTGAAATGCTTTCCGATTTTGCTGAGATTTTATTTGCTTGCCAACGGCTCTTGCTGAAGATCTAATATTTTCTTTAACACTGTCCTTGCAATTTTTCCCCGATCCCCAGTCCTGTAGTGTTGAGGCAACAAAAGTTGATGCAGCAGGTACATGATACTTTCTGGCAAGAGGTAGTACAGAGCGAAATAACCTAGCAAAACAACTACCAAGACCATAGCCAGACATTGTAGTACGCCCCTTGTAATAGTCCGATATTTGACCTATTTGACGAGAACTCAGAGCACCAGCATAGCAGTCAATGACAGGACAGACAAATGGAATTCTTCTATTGTTCATCTTAGGCAACGACGATGGTTCGAAAATGAGATGTAATCACAGTTAAACCTTTTTTTTTTGCTAGAGGATCACCCAATTCACTTCTTACTGTTAACTGACAGAGTTATAAATATGAAGTGTTTATACGAACATACTGAGGATGCTTTATATTATAGTGATGAACATTTTCATGGGTTGTTTTTCGCTCATGAACACGTAGGAGGGGGACATTTGAATTACCAACTTTCGATGTTTCCACAAAGGAGACATAAATAAATATACAAGAGTCCGAGGTAAAAACAGGGCGGTAATCTGCAAAAATAACATGATTCATCCCCCTAAACGTTCCAGCACTTCTATCACTGATTATATTGTGTTTAAAACCAAGAACATCTTTTAGATTATCATTGAGAATAACCTTTTCATTGGCAATGGGTGTAATAATGTAGATCTTGCTCTCTTTCTTTGTATAGTTGAATTGAAAGGCTCCTTTTTTACAAGTGGAAATTCTTCTATTGATAGTACAACACAAATCATTCATACAAGTAAGTTCCTCGTATCGTAATACGAAATATGGTTATTCAAATGAATTGATCTTTTAAATTTTGTCTCGATCGCTAACAAGTGTCCAATCATCATGTTGACTGCTAAGGAGGGGCCAATAATAGGGTCTAATTTTGTATCAGATATGGGATCCTTTCTCAGGATATCACATGTATTTTTGAGAATACAATCAACAAAAGCCACTTCATACTTTCCATCATCGAATTTGATGGTGGGAGAGAGTTTTGTCCAAAAATCACTTGTTTTATTCAAATCATTGTAGAGAGGTTTTGAGATGTTGGACGTAAACGTTACATAAAAATCATTGGGCATTGTTAA
>JAQQPU010007430.1:0-13861 GCA_029168905.1 Artemia sp. Kazakhstan ARC1039 | reverse complement strand
ATTGGATAGGGGGGGGCGTGGAGGGCTAGTTGCCCTCCAATCACTTTGGACTATTAAGAAGGGCACTATCCCTTTGAATTTCGAATCGAATGAGCCTTTTTTGAAGTTTCTACGACAACGCCCTCTATAAAAACCTTATATGCCCCCAGGGCATAACTTAAAACCCTCCCCCTGAGGGTTGCGGGGGAGTCTCCTCCTCAAAAACACATTTTCTTGCAAAAAATCAACTACGCTGAACAAAATGGCTATCTCAAAATTTTGACTGGATGTGTTTGGGGGAATGATGGGCGTGGGGGGGCTAGTTACCCTCCAATCACTTTCAACTATTAAAAATGGTACTAGCCCTTTGAATTTCCAATCGAATGAGCCTGTTTTGAAGTTTCTATGACAATGCCTTCAATAAAAACCTTATATGCCCCCAGGGCACAATTTAAAACCATTGCCCTGAGGGTTGTGGGGGAGTGTCCTCCTCAAAAACATATTTTCTATCTGAAAATCCACTACGCTGAATAAAATGGCTATCTCACAATTTTGATTGGATGTGTTTGGGGGAATAATGGCCGTGGGGGGGGGCTAGTTGCCCTCCAATCACTTTCGACTATTAAAAAGGGCACTAGAACTCTCGATTTCCAATCGAATGAACCCTTTTGAAGTCTCTACGACGATTCCTTCTATATGAAGTGCCCTGCTTTAAAGAAAAGAAATATTAAACTGTACATTGTGTCAACATTGATCTTATATGCCCTCAGGGCATAAGTTAAAACCCTTGCCCCAAGGGTTGTGGGGGAATGTCCTCCTCAAAAAGATATTTCCTGTCTGGAAATCAACTACGCTGAACCAAATGGCTATCTCAAAATTTTGATTGGATGTGTTTGGGGGAATGATGGGCATGGGGGGGCTTGTTGCCCTCCAATCACTTTCGACTATTAAAAAGGGCACTAGCCACTCCAATTTCCAATCGAATGGGCCCTTTTCAAAGCTTCTAAGACAACTAAAGAATGGTTGTTGGTTAATGATTAGCATGTTTTTGCCTAAATTAATAAAATAAAAGATATCATTGGTCAATTGCCCCCCCCATAAGTGAGACGAAAATAGTGACGAAGACCACACTGCCTTTCCATTACAAAAAACAAAAGCACGAAGAACAAGACAGTGGAGATAATTTGAATAAATATTTCGGCCCTATGTCCATGGGCCGTCCTCAACAAGACAAAAATATATAAAATAAAAAAGACTCTCAACAACATGCGACCAATAAAACCAAAAATTAAAATTTTTTCAAAGCAGTCCTAGCATCCTTACTTCAGCTTAGTTCAACCAGGACTGATAAAAAGTAAGTTGAAACAAGGCGATTCAATGAGATGAAAGAAAAATAATTTAAAAACACGTTTTTATTGCTAATCCAGCCTTTTTGGCAGCTAACCTCAAAGGTCTTTTTGTGACCGGTTCAGTGTTATGTTTATTGGTTTTTTAAATATATTGTAAGATCATTTTTAATTAAGTTCGTGTATAGAGCATTTAGTGAATATTCCCCCAAGTCCCTATTTCAGGAAATATTATTATTATTTTTATTTCAAAATTTGTTCTCTGTTGATAATAATCAGGTTGCTAGATTGGAAAGAAATTTGTTTAGTCATGATTTCCGCTTATGAAGGGAACGACTTATTAAGAAATTGGAAAACCTACGATATGAATTTTCGAGGAATAGCCCTACTTACACTCCAAGATTCACTCCTGGACCAGCTGTTGTTAATCTATCCTCTATAATGCTTGAACCAAAAGAAATTCAAATTCTCGAAAAAGGTCCAAAATTCTCTTTTCTTCCAAGACATGTCCCTGTGGCAGATTTAATTTCCTCTCGTAGAGGCCTCTGTGCACAAATTTTATACATCTATTTCCAACCCAGATGAAGTAAGGGCTAGTCTTATAGATACCCTTTAAAACAACCAAAAAAAGGTTAATTCTCCCGCCACTAAAATACCCGACAATTTGTATGGCCTAAAAATACTATCAAATCTCCGTAAAGATTCATCCATTATTATAACTAAAGCAGATAAAAGCAATTCTCTGGTTGTCATGGATACGACAGATTACGACACAAAAATTTATTCTCATCTAAATGACGAGACAATATATAGAACTATAACCCATGATCATACTGATAAATTTGCAAACACAATTATAAATGAGTTAAAAAGTTTAAAAGAAAATGGTAAAATTACCCCACAACAATACAATAAATTTTTCCCCCGCGGTAGCTTTTGCCCAAAGTTTTATGACCTACCAAAATTACACAAGCAAGACATTCCTTTAAGGCCCATAGTAGCTTGTACGGAAGCCCCCATATCCAATGTTGGGAAATGGTTATGTACAGCCTTACCTTTGCTTTACTCTCAAAAATCCTATATAAGTAATTTGGTACCGTAGATTTAGTTGAGAAACTCGAAAACGTAAATATTTCAGAAAATGCAATTATAAGTAGCTTTGACATTGTTTCAATGTATACAAATGTTGATGTCGCAGTATCTGAACAGTTATTAGAAAATAAAATCAAAGAAAATTATCACTTAATAGAAGCTTCAGCAGCAGGAATAGACTATGAAGTCTTAATGACCTTGGTTAAACTCTGTAACAAGTACTCAATGTATTTCCAATTCCGTAATTCTCTTTGCCCGCAAATTAATGGCTTAGCGATGGGCGCACCTCTCTCCGGGTTACTGGCGAATATTTATGTGTAATATATTGAAAATTGGGCATTAGATTCGTATTTTTTTAAACATATCTTTTGAGGACATGGATGACGTAATTTCGCTCTGGAACTATGGGGAAAATTTGGTTAAGGGTTTTTTAGATCACCTTAATACATACGATAGAAATTTACAGTTTACTTTAGAAATCGTAATCGCAAATAAAATCCCATTCCTAGATGTGATAGTTATTCGTAGCTTTGAAAAACTCAATTTTACTATTTATAGAAAACCAACACAAAATAAAAGATATTTGCATTTTAAATCAAACCAACCCCTACAAGTTAAAAGAGCAGTCGTAATATCCCTCGTCGATCGTGCCCTAAACATTTGTTCTGATTCCCACATCACAGCAGAATTAAACTTTATCAAGGACATACTTTTTGGAAATGGGTATCCTATTTTATTTATTAATAGTGTAATTAACTGTAGACTGAAAATACATTCCCTTAAAATTAATGATAGTTTACCATGTGAGATTTCTGACAAGCCCTTAAACATAATTTACCTCCCATACATCCCAAAAATCACTACAAATCTTAAAAAAGTTTGCACAAAAAACAATCTGTATGCAGTATTCACAAATAATTTTAAAATCATAAATTTTCTAAATTCTGGTAAAGATAAAACCCCATTTACTCGCCAAAGAGGGGTTTATCAAATACCATGCGTTTGTGGCAAATATTATGTAGATAGAACACACCAGAATTTAGAAAAGCGCATACAACAGCATAAAGATGATATAGTCAAAGCTCTAAATCCTAATATTTCCACTGCTTCATTTGATTCTGCACTAGGGAGCCATATTTTTGAAAGTCTTAGCCACAATATACTTTTTGATGAATCCGCCCTTATTAGCAATGACCTAGGCATGAAGCAGGTAGTCGAGAATCAATTGAAATCAGACTTAAAATTAATAATAATATTTCCTTAAATAGGGACTTGGGGGAATATACACTAAATGCTCTATACACGAACTTAATTAAAAATAATCTTAGTAAAATTAATAATAATGATCAAATGATCATAGTAAAATTAATAATAATATTTCCTTAAATAGGGACTTGGGGGAATATAGACTAAATGCTCTATACACGAACTTAATTAAAATGATCTTACAATATATTTTAAAAAAACTAATAGACATTAACACAAAACCGGTCACAAAAAGACCTTTGATGTTAGCTGCCAAAAAGGCTGGATTAGCAATAAGAACGTGTTTTTAAATTATTTTTCTTTCATCTCATTGAATCGCCTTGTTTTATCTTACTTTTTATCAGTCCTGGTTGAATTTCGCTGAAATAAGGATGCTAGGATTGCTTTGAAAATTTTTTATTTTTGGTTTTATTTGTCGCTTCTTGTTGTGAGTCTTTTTTCTTTTATATATTTTTGTCTTGCTGAGGACGGCCCTTGGACATACGGCCTAAATATTCATTCAAAGTATCTCCACTGTCTTGCAAAAAGATTTCCCTGTTGTCCTTCGTGCTTTTGTTGTTTACTTATTCACGTAAATTTGAAGTTCTTATCTTTTATGTTCTCTCAGAGTGAACCTGAAAAAAATAGTGATTTGCTTAAGAACAATCTTTTTGAAATAATTTATAACTTACTTACGTGAAACTGAAGTTATTTTCTTGCAGGTTGACAATTTTTTTTTAAATTGTGTAAAACTTACTTACAAAAACTGAAGTTGTTTTCCTCCATGAAAAATATCAAATGTTAGTCATATTGCTATATTTTATCAGCTCCTTCGTGTAGCTCCTTCACCATAGCCCAACAGGCTTTGGCGTAACGTACTTAAATTCATCTATATGAACAGCCAAACACTGAACCGTATTTTTGAAAGTAACATGAGGGAGCTGATAAAATATAGCAACAGCAATTAGGACCAAATAAGGAACAAGCTCCTTCGTGTTACTTTCAACAATGCGGTTCAGTGTTTGGCTGTTCATATAGAAGAATTTAAGTACGTTACGCCAAAGCCTGTTGTGCTATGGCGAAGCTTCGCTATTGCTGTTTGTTAGCTACTTCGTGTTACTTTCAACAATGTGATTCAGTGTTTGGCTATTGATATAGAAGAATTTAAGTACGTTATGCCATAGCCTGTTGGTACCTTGGAAAGCTTCAAATATTCTGCTGCTTCTGCCTCGAGGCTAGATGAGGTGTCATTACCACCCATTGAAGATTTTTACAATTCTCTTACTGAGAGTCAGTGCACCACTAGCGACTATGAATTTGCTAAGAGGGTTTGGGCAAAGGGTGGGTGTAAAATGGGTGGGATTACTGTAAACTATACTTGGCCAGTGATGTACTGACTCTTCTGGACATTGTGTGCAAAAATACGCATAAAATCTATGGGGAATTTGGGTTGGATTTTTGGTATTATTTTTCCACTCCTCATCTGGTGATGGACATGATGCTTAAAATCAGCAAAGAATAAATAGATCTTATCGCCGACGTGGATCAGCATCTGCTTGTAGAGAGATCAATGAGAGGTGGATATGTTTTTCACGGGGAGCGTATCATGAAAACTAATCCGACCAGACATCACACCTATGAAAAGTCAGATGCAGTTTTTTTGGATATGAATTCCCTTTATCCGTCGGCAATGTCTCTCTACTGTTTGCCGTGTGGCAATTAAATATGGCTTAACAATCCATGTGCTCTGAGTTTCCCCAACATTGCTACCGTTGAGGAGAATGGGAAACAGGGATGTTTTTTTTTAAACTGACGGTGAAATACCCATGGAAATCAATGATTCGGTAAAAGACTTTGTTTTCCCGTGCATAAATAGACCGGTGGGTAGGGATTTTCTGTGCCCCTACAATTTATCTTTAGTAGAGGATGGGAGTATGCGCTGGGTGCCTTCAAAGCAAAAACTTATTGCCGACCTCAACCCGAAACAGAATATTGTTGTACATCACATGCTATTGAAAAGGATGGTGTGCAATGGTTTCAAAGTAACAAAGATTCATAGAGCCCTCCAATTTGACCAAAAGCCTTATATGAAAACGTTTATTGACACCTTTGTCAGTAAACGTTCACAAGCGAAAACGAAGGTTGAGAAGGAAATCTATAAACTCATTTTAAACTCAGCCTTCGGTAAAATGTGCGAAAGCGTACGAAACAGAAGTCGTTGTGACATTCTAACCAATCCCAAAGATTGTGCTCGAATCATTGCGGATCTAAACTTCACATCATTCACAATCATAGACTCTGGCATGGTGCTCCTACATCGTAAGAAAAGAAACATTATTTTAAATAAAAGTATTGCAGGCTGGAGTGCAATAACGGAAATATAAAAAAACTCACGTTGTCATTTTATTATAATGTATGCAAGGTACAATGGCCGATTGAAGGACAAGTTCAAGTGTATTACAGGGACACTGATTCACTCCTGTTAAAAGTTAAAACTGAAAATTTGTTAAATGATTTGGAAAATTAAGAATACATTAGCTCACGAATGGACTACACCAACTGGGATGAATCCCTCTATCCAGAGCTAGTGTAACGCCAGGTCCCAAAATCCATTATTAATGTTAAAATCTGAAACAGGAAGTGATCTGATATCCAGTGGTGTGTTTCAAGGGACGAAGGTATACTGTGTGGAAACGCACAATAAGGATATCAAACAAGTTTGCAAGGGGGTACCTACACACTTTGTAAAAAATAATTTCGGTATGAATGTCTATAGAAACTTTGTGGAACGTAGTTTAGTCCCAAGAGCGAAAGTCATGGCGATTCGCTCTTTAGAATTTAAAAATTACACAGTTAGAGCTGAGAAAACGCCAGGTCGGCCAATCAGAAAAAGTTTATGTATTTGAAGGTGGTGCAAAGGTACTACCACACGGGCACTATTTAATCTTGGACCGAGTTGAATGTGTAGAGCATAGAAAGCAACTCGGTCTTAAAAAAATTAACTTAAATTCTTTAATTGTACAAGGTGGGTGGTGTGGGTGTTAAAAGTTTTTTTAATTAATAAATTTTCAATAGGTGTGTGCAAGACAGAGCAGTTACTTCTTCTTCATAATTTCACTATACCTAGTTATTTAATGCCCCCTCCGGTCCTGGCCCGTCCTGCCGCGCTTCCCGGCCGCTGCAGTGGCCGCCTCGACCTTCAGCTGCCGTAGCGGTCGCCCCCAGGGAATGGGGGAACCCCATTTCACATTAAAATGCTGTAAATAAGAAATGTGATATTATTTTTAGTGTATTGTTCAATAAATGTTGTAATTCTGTTATAAATAAATAAAAAGTGCATTTATTAAATATAAAGTGCTTTTTTTAGTGCTTATTTAAAATAAATGTTTATGTTTATGTTTTTCTTAAAAATAAATAAATAAATAAAAGTGTATTTTTCTTATTTAAAGTGCCTTTTTTCTGTAATGCATTATTTTTAAAGTGCTACTTTTATGTTAATAATAAAAGAAAATATTATTCGTTATTGATTTTGTCCTTCTTCTCATTATTCTTGAACGGAGTAGTAATATGGAAATTATTTAGTCATTAGAAATATATAGTCTACAGTTAGTTATAGGTGAACTGTTGAAGGGAATAGCAATATGTATTAATTTAAAACACCATTCAGATCGTTTCTGTGTGGTCCATTAATATCAGGTAAAAAGACACTCTTAACTAAAATAATTAAAAATTGTGATAAAATGCTTATGGAAAAGGCGAAAATATCTACTAGTGTTACAGTATTTGACAGGAGTCATACGATAAAATAAAAGCAAATTGCTATATCGGGGTTGGTGCAGATACAATTCATACAGGGGCTTGATGTTTTTTAACATTATTGAACCAAACTCCTGGCTAATTATTGACAACTTAGCTGAATCCATTGAACAATGGTCCCAGGAAATGCTACAATTGTTCCCATCATGAACACAATTGCTCTCATCATGAACAGATTTCCGTTACTCTAGTTCTACACAATCTCCTTCATAAGAGCAAATGTATGCGAACACTTGCTTTGTCAGTGAGAATGGTTTTTGTCAGTGAGAATGGAAAAACAGGATTTTTATCACTTGAAAAAACAGGAATTTTGTCACATTGATGGTTGTTTCTTGGACGGTTATGTGTATTGGTCAATTTATTTGATGTTTTTCATGGATGTCAACAGTAATTTATGTCTGTTTTATGGTTTTTGTCAGTGAGAATGGAAAAACAGCAACTTTCTCACTTTGATGGATTATTGAGTCTAATGGGGACAGGGTCAATGACACTTCCTTCAAGATCTTGTTGTTCTGGGCACGCTCTCAGCAAATGTTATGAGTTTCCAGGAAACAGTTAGATCACGTGTTTCCTTCTCAGCCAATCAGCGACCCGTTACATAACAATTCGACCTTAAGATTTCGTATATAACGGGCATGCAATGTGATTAAATTATCAGAAAGTATTTTGACACAGTGCAAACAACTAGAATGGATAAATTTGACTCTTTAGAAGCCATGCCAACTTCAATTTGCAATGTAAGTACATTTTTTATTTTCAAATAAAATTATTTTCCTTGGTCACCCTCCAGTATATTCAGGTAAATCCCCCCATACAATACAAACATCACTATAAAATCTTTATACTTGATAGAAAACATAAAATATATTCTTTTTACCCTCAAAACCTAACCCCCTCCCCCATTGTTTTACAACCAAAATTCTCGCAAATAGAAATACTTTTCTTTTCGTTAAATTTTAGCCTTTCTCTAATTTGATTTAAAGTGTCTACTGACTTCTGTCAATTTTTAAAGAAAATGCCGCTCTGTTTTGACACAATGCTCTATGCGAGGTTAAAATTAGCTATCACCCTTTTCCGGTTTTGTTAACGAACGCGGCGGCCAAGTCAAAGGAACTGTTCTTCCGTCAAAATTAAAACACTATGATGCATTTGCAATAATTAAGCGGAGACGCGATGCTCTATTTTGGAGATGTGAAACGGATTATTTTCAAATTAAGGTCTAACAATATATTTAGGACATTATGTAAAAGGGGAAGAGAGGGGGCAATGCCTCGCTTCTAACAGCTTCGTTGTAAGTAAATTATGTAAAAGGGAGAGGGAGGGGGCAATGCCTCAATTCTATCGCCATCATTGTAAAATGAAAACAAACTGTGCAATGCTGATATGCAAGACTAGAAAGAAAAGTCTTTAGGAGTTGCATGAAGCTTATATTATGTGTAAATTGAATAGCATTTTAACCTATGTTTGCAAAATTTAGGCCTATAGGCCGCTGGGTTAACGATCTTTTTTTATCTAATTTAAAGCCTATATCTAAATACCCTCTGATTCTTCAGCTTATAACATTTCGAAAGTTATGCTATGGGTTTTTACTTTTTGCTTTACTGAAATGAGATAAATGCTTTTCTAGACAAATTATGTCTGACAATAAATTCTGTAGAAGGCGGTAATAATTTTCCTTCTTTAAAATAAAGGGGGAAATTATTTTGATACTAATTTCTTCTCTTCTTTTTAAGGCAAATTATGAAGAATGTATCTCGGCCCCTCCAGCTGTAAAGAGAGCTAGGGCTAACGCATATAGTGAAGAATGTGCCCCACCTCCCAGTAAGAAAGCAAGGGGTCAAGGTAAAACCCCTGCAACAGTTGTTCAATATGGCCGTTGGCCGAAACCCCTCAGCTCCACGCTGCCTGCCCAAGTGCAGCCATCTGTGCAAGCCCCTCTTAATCGAGCCTCAATGCTGCCTCGTCAAGTTGCAGCCTCGGCTGCACGAGCCCGGTATATCGCTAGCCCGACTGTGAAAGATAGTGATGGACATGATATGATCCATTTGAACCCCAGTCATACAGCAGGGCTTTCAGGACAAGATACAATACTTGGGCCTTCAAGACAAGCCGTAGGCCAAACATCGGCTCCTTCTCACGCAATATCTGAGCTATCAGCTCCCCATCAAGTGTCAGTGCACTCTCCTCAACTGTTTCCGTCAAGTCCTGAGCCTTCCATGCAAGATAGAAGGGTTGGCTCCTTCAGGCAAGTCATAGACCAACCAATGGCTCCCTATCATTTAATGGTCAAGCCTCCAGCTTCCTGTCAGGTGGTTGATCAATTTGAAGACGTGAGTATTTTTTTTCAATCAAATAAGCTATTTTTTAGCTGTTAGAGAGCCTTTTACTCTTTACTTTTGTCTTTTCACTTTTTTTCTATTATTCAGGACCAAGAAATATCTAAACAAACCGATTTTTCAACCTAATACAAGCTTGTCGAAGACATTAAAATGTTATTTTCACTATAATCCCCCCCCAACACCCCGTTTTAAATTTCACTGTTCCATCCACTTAGAGATACCTAAATGTAATTTTTTTGCTTGTCAATGAAACCACTCTTTTCTAATCTTTCCTATCGCCTTATTTTTTCTGCCAACTGTAGACATCTTCGCCCTTTTTCAGCCTCATAATAATATTTTTAGGTACCTTTGAAACTCTGTGAATGCTATTTTTCACATAGTTTTAAGAGAGAGATTATTCCTTTTATCTATTGCACATATCGGCGTTCTAATTTGCACTGAATATTTCTAAATAACTTACAAACCATTGCATAGATTTTAGCAAGGGGAAACCAAGTTAACGGTTCCCGACATTTAATTCTTGTATTTTCCTACCTGTTGAAGTTCAGTCTTGGAAATCAGAACACTCGCGCGCCATAGGCTACATTAATTGTGGGCTAGCGATGAGTTCACCGAACCAGTATGGAATTAGAGAGAAATAGCGACTTATACAGTCTAAGCGAATATTTTAACTTTTGACGGACATTATGTAAAGGGGGGCTGGGAGCCACGTGGTGGGACCCGAGAAGCACCGGGGGATGCACTGCGGGAAGCGCCGCAGGATGCGCCGTGGTCCCGAAAGCTTTGCAGGATGCGCCGCGGCCCGAGAAGCGCCGTAAAAAAAACCAGCATGGTTGATTTGAACACTTTGAAAATAAACTATTTTTTGAACAAATTGCCGCCTTCTATGTAAAGCCTTGTTTTAGATTGTAAATATATTAAGTTGGAAATTGACTGCTTTCAGTTGAATTAACCAAATGCCACCGCTAAGCGCTAACTTTAAATAATAATCCAAATTTTAAAAACAGTAGGGATGATTTGAACACTTTGAAAATAAGCTATTTTTTCATTTATAGGTTGGAGCATTGGTCCCTTATTTACCATCATCATCAGGTGAAGGAGATGAAGAACTCATTGAAGGGGCAAAGGAGTTTCATGACATTCAGGACAATGAAACATCAACTATCAACGATAATGACTGGCATGGTATTGTTAACTCTGATGAAATACCTTTTAATATTGGTGTTTTTCTAAGTAATTATTTTAATGTAGAACCTAGCACAGTTGGGCAAGGTAATGTTCCTAGTTCAGAGGGGGACTTGCCATTGCTAAGTCCAAACACTTTACAAATTTTAGAGGATTTTACAGGGAACCCTCCTCTATCCCCCACTGATTACCTACTTCCACTTCAAACAACTGAAGTGGATCATAGCCCAAATATTGTTGAACAACTTGGGGGAGGGAGTAATATGCAAGAGGGGGTTACAACTTTTCCAGACTTTCAATTGTCAAATTCAATATTAAATAATATAGTTGTTTTCACTGTGACTTTTGGGGATCCTTTTAATTCACTTGTGGGGGGAAATTTTGTGTTTGATCCCGTAGAAATTGTGCATGAATATGTAGATAAAATGCGTGCACTACTGGAGAACCAAATTCAGTTATGGGGAGGTAGGGATTCAATTAAGGTTTCTATTGTTTTAAAGGTTTTTTATTTAAATGAGGGGAAAAGTGAAGTTTATTATCATTATGTACTTTCCGAGATGCGCGTAATTTATCCAAATTTAGAAAATTTTGAGGGTGCTTTAGCGGAGTGGGTAGGACAAATTATAGCGCATCTCGAGAACTATAACGAAAAGGGGAGAGGGTCTGTAGTTTTATTTATTGAAAATTTAAGTGTAAATATATGTAAATTTAAGAAAGATTTTATTTTAAGAGGGGGGCATAGGGATGAGGGTACAGTTTTAAAATATAATCCAGATCTAGTAGGTTGTCAAGGTGTCCAGCAGATTTGTTTTGAAACAGATCAAAAATGTTTCATGTATGCTTTCCTCATATCAGCATTCGAGCCTCTAGCACGTGACGCTACCAAGACGAATTTAGATCGATGGGCTGTACATGGGAAGGAAGGGTCTACTGTCCAACATGCCTCTCTAGATTTTGGACTGAATTAAAGTTGCAAAATCATATGAGACACTGCAGACGGCATGGCTATCAGACAGTGGAAACGGTTTCAGGGGATAGGTCCATTCTACGTTTCAAAAATTTCCAAAACACCCTCCTCCAATGCAACAAAATATCTTTAGAATGTGAAGCTAAGCTGGTGGAGGTGAACGATCCCCAATATCCAAACCGAATCAAAGAACACCAGGCCATTGCAGTTTCCTATGCTCATGCGCAAAGAGATAATTCTAACACCATGCGGTTGTTAGAAATAGTAGAAACATTGGATGAGGGGGACGAGTGCATGGTCAAGGCATTGAATAAACTAATTGGCACGGCTAGTGGTGCTATTTCTCGTTTGAGAAACACTCATTATCCAATGGTGCTGTCTGCAAAGGATCGTCTCGCGATTAAAAATCAAAAAATATGTTGGGTTTGTAAGGGGGAGTTTTAAGAGGGGGATAAGGGGACTAAAGGGAAAAGAGGGGGGAGGGGGAAAGTCAGAGACCATGATCACTTGTGGCAGGAAATATCATCTGGGGGTAGTAATTTTAGAGGGGTAGCGCATCAATCGTGTAATTTAAATGTTAGCCAACAGTTTTTTATCCCTGTTTTTATTCACAACTCTAATTATGACTTAAAATTTATTTTACCTGCACTGGCACGTATGCACAGGGAGGGAGGGGGAGTAGACAGTCCATGGGTAAATAATTCATTTACCTATAACATTATTCCCAAATCGGCCGAGAAGTTGTTGCTTCTCGAACTGAAATGGCAGGTAGTAGGTAATGGACATACGTGCTGGAATAAAATCAGGTTTTTAGATTCTTTTAGTTTTTTTCCCAAGGCATTGAGTAAATTGATTCAAGTGCAGAAAAGCGACAATTTTGATAGCTTTCCCTTGCTTAAACAGCACTTTCCAGACAGTGAAATGTATGACCTAGTAACCTGCAAAGGTGTATACGCATACGACTATTACTGTTCTGGCGCTCGCTTAAACGAGGTGAAACTACCTCCAATTGAAGCTTTTTACAATTCACTGACCAACAGTGAATGCACAGCCGAGGAGTATGAGTTTGCCAAGAGGGTGTGGTCAAAGGGGAATTGTAAAAATGGGTGGGATTATTGTAGACTGTACTTGGCCAGTGACGTTTTAACTCTGTTGGATATAGTCTGTAAGAATACAGACCAAATCTATTCAGAGTTCGGGTTAGATATAGGATATTATTTTTCCACACCCCATTTAGTGATGGATTTGATTTTAAAAATTAGTAAGGAGGAAATAGGCCTAATCACAAATGTAGATCAACACCTTTTTGTAGAGCGTTCAATGAGGGGAAGGTATGTTTTTCACGGGGACCGCGTCTTGTCAACCGATCCGAGCGGACAAAGCACCGGTGTAAAGTCAAATGCAGTGTTCTTGGACATGAAATCGTTATACCCCTCGGCAATGTCCCACTACTCTTTGCCATGTGGGAACTATCAATGGCTTGAGAATCCTTGTGAGTTCCCCGACATTACCACCGTCGAGGACAATGGGCCACAAGGATGGTTCTTTGAAATTGATGGTCACATTCCGCTGGCGCTTCACGACTCAGTCAAAGATTTTGTTTTTCCCTGTATCAATCGACCAGTGACTAGGGACTCGCTGAGCCCCTACAATCGATCATTGGTTGAGGATATGGGGATGCATTGGACCCCCTCTAAACAAAAACTGATTGCTTATTTGGACCCTAAGGAGAATATCGTTGTTCACCATGTGCTTTTGCACTGGATGGTGAACAATGGTTTCAAGATCACCAAAATACATAGGGTCCTGCAGTTCAATCAGAAACCTTATTTAAAGACGTTTATTGACACTTTTGTCGATAAACGCTCTAGGGCAAACTCCAAGGTAGAGAA
>JAQQPU010007429.1:19251-38910 GCA_029168905.1 Artemia sp. Kazakhstan ARC1039 | reverse complement strand
AAAATATTTGTTTTCATGTGATTAATTTTCTTTACTTTTGCCTGCTGCCAATAGTTTTTTTCATTTATTTCTTTTTTTTATTTATTTCTTTCTTGTTTTATTAAGCAAATGCTTTACATGTTAAAAGTTCAAATGCTTATGTTTATATGTTTAAGTATTAATGTTATGTTTATATTGTTTAAATCTTAAGTGTTTAAATGTTTAATGTTTATTTAATCTTTTCATAATCCCCCTCCTACAGGCCATGGAGCCTTTGTGGGGATTTGTAGATTGTTATGTAATTATTTTACTGGTATATGGAAAATAAATCTATCTATCTATCTATCTATCTATCTAGGACAAATACTGAAAGAAAATAGTAACCTTATTGCATTCAATAGTCTTGTAGTATAACGAAATAGGGCGAGGCATTACACTTTTTCAAAAGGTTTGGAAGGTATACTTTTAAATAGATTATGAATACAATTGATTGTAAGAAAAATGAAACACAACTGGACAAATTTCTGGAATATCTGGAATCCTTAAATGACTAGATAGGGAACTGAAAAACAGGACATCAGAATAACTAAACTATTCGCCATCATGTCTGACCCTTATTTGGAAAAATGGGGTGACGGTTAAAATCAGAGGAAAAGGAATAATTTTTTAAGCACCCTACATTCCCATATGCTGTGTTTTGCGAAAAAAGGTGCGTTTTTGCACCGTCCCCTTCTCTTTGGGTACTCTTTCTCCTTAGTCTCATTTCATGGGAAATATCATTCGAAACTTTTGGTGAAATTATACGACTTATTGCTATTTTGAAGAATAGTTTAGTTAGGTGAATAAAGCTTTCCACATTGAATACAGGGCCAAAAATGTATCCCGTGAAGGTATTGCCAAGCTACTGTGTCTATGCTTTTCGTATTTCTAGGTCTTAGAACATTGCATGATGATATGTCATGTATGATAGGTCGCCTATCTGAATGCTAACAAAAAAAATCTTAATTTTGAGTTTTTAATCTCTTTTTCAATGGCTTTAATTTAAGAAAACACTATTTCTGTTATTTCAATAGAATTTAGAAAACATATTAAGGGTTTCTCCCTAAATTTAAGAAATATACTTACATTACATATTTTTAAAACCTTATAAATCGGGATGATATATGAGGCTCAAAAAACTTTTCTTGTATCTCACTTAAGCAGAAAATCTAATTTTCAAGGTTTCACTTCTATAACACAAAAATTGATAAGGGTTACCAAAGGTCAGTGTCCTCTAGAGGGAGAAGGAGTGAAGGTAGATGTTTCAATACATCTTCCCACGATATTATCAAGGCTCTGTATACATTTCCGAGAGCTTCATTCACGTAACTCAACCCCTTTCCAAGATGGCAAAAAGCCCCTAAACTAGAATTTTACCGAGCCTTTTAAAAATCCAAAATGGATTAATGTTTGTTTCGGAAAAATACATAACCAGATAGATTCAGTGGCGTAATGTCGTCAAAACCCTTGGAGAAGGGGACAACGTTAAAGCTAATTCCCAAAACAAGTGAAAATGACAATGAAAACTGAGAAATGAGCCATATAGTACCATTAGATAAAATATATACTAAAGAAAACTGATCCGTTTCTGTGGATGCTTGAATTATGCAGGCTTATCTTAGTTTTGTAAAGATTTTTGAAGAAACTGAATTTCACTGGTACCCCCCTGGGTAGATTTATTTCACTTGACATTCTTGACGTCTTGACTTTAACTTGACGTCATTAGTTCAAATGAAGAACCCCCATTCCAGAATTCCACTGCCTGGACACCTTTCTTGTTTCGATCATCGTCAAAGTGTAGTTCAATAGTTCCATTGCGTGGGAACTATCGTAGCACATCGGATGCAGTATGTTTTGCGGACAAACAGTAGATTTTTCGGAATTCAGTAGATTTTGGGAATTAAAAAAAAAAAAATACAGATCCAAAAGCGGGGATATATTTCAAATTATGTGCAAAAATACATCCCGAAAGGTAAAAATTGCTTCGACAATTCACAGAGTAATTTTACCTGTGATGTGGGTATAAACTTGTATAAAAACTTGAAAGCGGGGAATAAGAAATTGGAAGTAATAACTGTACTTGGACCTATCTTTAAATATTTAATTTTCAATTTTACTTTGCTTTTCCTTTATTTTGAAAGTAAAATGTGTTCCTCTGCAAATCATCTGTGTCTTGATGACAAAAAAAAAAAAAAAAAAAAAAAAAAAAAAAAAAAAAAAAAAAAAAAATACATTTCTCGCATCGCAATCTTTGAAAAGTGTGCTATGGAAAAGGTACAGTAAGATGGTGCTAACTATTTTCTATTCTCACTGTCAGTATGGATTCGCTTTCAAATTAGTAAGATTCCCGCGAAATGCGAGCATTGCTTTCAAGCGTAGAAAATCGATGTTTTAGCTTGCTGACCTCGCTAACCCAAACACAAGAACTGCCTTTTTTTTCCCTGACCTAGCAAAGGAAAATCACTATGTATGCTTCATTTCCTCACAAGCAATTCTAAAGGACGTTTTAACCGACAATTTCGCTTACCATTGCTGGATTTGAAAAAAAAAATGGAAATTCTCCTCTTCAGGACTCCATTTGAAGCGTCGTTTTCGACAGTCCAATTGTTATTAAAAATGAGAATTTGGCAAGGTTACAACTCATAGACGAATTACATAGAAAATATCAGAAATTATAGAACATTTTTTACAAAGTTTTTTTTTTTTGGGGGGGGATAAAGGCCCTGTAATTCTAAATTCTAAATCTTAGAAGCTGAATACCAGTTTTTTTTTTTTTGTCACTTCTTAAAATTACTGATTCAATTATCAAACCTTCAGTTGTGTTTTTTTCTTGTATCTGCTCCCGCACCAATTGTGTTCTTTTCTTTTTTTGTATATGATGCAATACATCCTTATATGACTTCATTTTAAAATATATGTTTTTCTCCCTCAATAAAATATAAATCTGGATATTTGATCTGGTAAAATACTTTATGTTATGTCAACTAGACAGAAAGCATCACCATTTGGCAACACTGTGTAAAAAGAACAGAAAGCTTCCAGCCCTCTTTCCCCACTATCGACAAATCGAAGATTTTGACGAACTACCCCTTAATTTTACACAGCTTTTGCATACGCAAACTAACTGTTTTTTATTGTAGATATCTCTTGTTACTTACAAAAAGAAGTTTACTTTTAAACGAGCCCTTAAACTTGACGTTTCAATGCCCATTTGGCAACACTGATAAATTTGACAACGCTGATAAATAAAATCCAGGGTTTTCATCAGATCTTAAACATCAGTGGCGTAATTTTGACAAAATTACTTGACAGAAATCATCACCATTTGGATGCCCCACTAGCGGCAACAAAAAACTAGAAGGATAATTAAAAGAGAGACATGTCAGTGCTTCCCATGCCAAAATCTGATTTTCCTTTTTGCTCAAGATGGGAGACTATAATTCTACTATATTGGGCGTTTGGCTATGGAGATTCAGATGGTATTTAATTCGATTTGATTCCATTTTTATGAGGTTTTAGATTATTTTTCGATATTCCCATAAAATTTGTTTTTGCAATAAACTTTTACCAATAACTGAAATAATAATGATTCTTGAATCGGCTTGAAATGGCGGTTCTTCTTCACTTGACATTTTTGTTGCAAAAGGCGTTTTTAAATTTTCGGTTACTATGGGCAAGAGTTCGTCCTTTACTAGGTTGCAGCGGCTAACGCAACCCTGACGTTTTATTTGTCATTTCTTCGCTTCACAAATTGGTAGCCAATTTTTGGAAGAACAGGCAGAAATTCAATTATATTGTTACAATTTACCATCATATCATCCAGAAACATGGGTTCACTAGAAGACTTATCTATTATAGACTTCCAGTCTCAGCTATTAAAAATAAGAGATCTATATATTCAATCAGATAAATTATCCTTCAAGTTTCTAATAAGTATAATCTAAGAGAAAGGTTTCCTTCTCATGTGTCTGTGATTTATCTAGGAAATAAACTACAAAAGACTAAAATAAATGATAAAAGAAAAAAGCCTTGATGACGGTAATTGAACAGCTGTTTATTCCTTGTCTTGTGGCAAGGTGCTTTCTCCTGCTATAAATCCAGCATTTTGTTTTCTCCATCTTTTTAAAAAAAATTTCTTTTTTTCGTTTTCCCTTGTCCTTTTCTTGGCAAAGAAATCTTTGAAAATAGGGTTTTTTATTTGTAACGCCCCCTTTCTCTACGAAAAATCCTCCAGCCCTTCCTAATTGTTGGACATGTGTGCACCTATGTTTATAACCGTTTTCTTTTTCATGATTTTGGAACATAACCACTCAACTGACTTCTGAGCAATCTTTAGAATGAATATTACTTTAAATCTAGTCACCTAGGAATCAATGTGAGCTTTTCAAGATTGGTAAGTCTTTTTCCCTATTTCTTGATGAAGAATTCCTCGGAAATCTTTTCTGACTTTCTGTCAGCTGACAAATCTAGTAAGGAGAGTGACAAAGAAAAAATTTTATCTATTCATATCTATAATATGTACTTAAATCCTATGGATTCAGATTTTACTTATAGCCATAACAGCAGATTTTATTTAGGGGGTGGGGGGGGGGGGCTCCCCTATCTCCCTCCCAGATAATGGTGGTGATGACACATAGCTACTCAACTGACTTTTCAAGGCAATTCAAGAGGGATCTGCTGGGAATGAACGAAACCCTGTCAAGACTAGTAAGTTTTCCTAATTATGGCATGAGAAATCCGTCCTTTGGGAATCCCTTTGGACATTCTATTGGCTTACAACTCTAGTAATGGGAGTGACAGATTGGAATTTTAATACTCTTTCTCTAGTGGTTTCAAAATTGTAGAGGCTTTTGAATAAACCTAGAAGTTATAAAGCCATGTTTGGGTATAAACAGGCAAAAATTATATTTCAAGAATACTAAATGTAAAAAAATAAAATACTCACTTCACAGGGACTTCTTAGTAGGTAATTAAATTTAAAAAAACAAAACAAGACTTTTCAACTGAAAGTAAGGAGCTACATTAAAACTTAAAACGAACAGAAATTATTACGTATTAGGGCGTTACACCCTCCTTAACACCTCGCTCTTTACGCTAAAGTTTCTTAGCACTTAAAAAAAAAAATTCTTATTGTTCTAATTAAACAAACCTTGTGCTTCAGCAGTCGCTCTGAAAGATTTGGAGAATTCAAACTTTAGCGTAAAGATCGATGTGTTAAGGAGGGGGCAAGCCCCTAATATATTTAATAATTTCTGTTCGTTTTAAGTTTTAATGTTGCTCCTTACTTTCTGTTGAAAAAACTTGCTTTTTAAATTTAATTTCCGATCGTTAAAAAAAAAAACAAAAAAAGCCAAGATGTCTGGCTCCACTTCCATGGAAAACTCCCACTCCCCAAGGAATTATCCTCTGGAGAATTCAATCCTGGCAAAAACTTACCTCGGACAATTACCCTTAACATCTCCACTTGTAAAATTGAATCAGTAAAGAGAAAGCAAGACATATAAAGAAATTTCGTATAGGAATTTTGGTACATTTCCCCAGTGTAAAATTTTCTCTGAAAAGTTCACCCCCTGGAAACTTCCCTCTCCATGAAAATTTCTCCCAGTGCAAAATATGTATGCATACTTCCCAATAACAAATACTATACGTAAACAATGGGCAAATGTTATAATTTAAAGACCTTTCCCCAGAGGCTGTGAGGGGGTCATGTTATCTCCAAAGACATAGTTATTGGGCCTTTCAACTATGCTGAACAAAATAGCCATCTCAAAATTTTAATTGGACGATTTTAGGAAAAGAGTGGCGTGGGAGGGGGGTTAGTTTCCTTCCAATTTTTTGGTCAAAGTTACAACATTTCACATTTTTGTATATAGGAGCATGGAACCTCTACAGTAGGATTCTTTGATACGCTGAATCTGATGGTGTGATTTGCATTAAAATTCTATGACCTTCAAATAAGACAAATTTTCAAATATATAAGTTTATATGACCGAAATTAAGACAAATTTTCTCAGGCTCTTAGGTTTTGATGGGTAAGACTAAACTTAATGAAACTTATATATTTGGAACCAGCATAATAACTTACACATCACAATTCTTTTGATATATCTATAGGTATTAAAATTCCTTTTTTTTTAAAGTTTCGGTTACTTTTGAGCCGGGTCGCTCCTTTCTTACAGTTTGTTACCAGGAACTGTTTGACTACGCTTTGAGAAACAATTAAAAACACTGTCTGGAGGTGGTGCCGTAGGTGTCTTTGAGATATCAAACAGTAACCAATTACAATACATTAAATATTTTGTAGTTTACACGAATATCGAAGCCTATCTTTTAGCTTTGGGGTAGAAAATAAAAGTTGAATTTGAAAAAAATAAAAGCATTTTGGATTTCCGCAACTGGTGTCATCCGTTTCTGATTACAACTGGTAAGGACAATTATGTATTAATTTTGTCACCAAGATTTGTTTATTTTCTCGAATTTTTCAGGAAAGGGAAAAATCAGCGATGGCCATTATAATGGCTCTGACTAAATCGGGACTTCAGTGCCTGGGGCAGTGCGCCTTAGGGTTCAAACTTGGAAAAAACAGCTTGCTCGATTCAAGACAATACAGGCATCCAACGTCTCTTCCAGGCGTTCAAAAACGAGATGGCAGCTTGTCAATTCTAACAACCTTGGAAATCCAGTATTTAAAATAGATGACACAATAGTTTCACTCTTTTTACATAAGAAGCTCTCTGTACGTTTTGACAGAGTTGTTCAAAGGAGGGGGCTGAGGAAAGCTGCCCAGGCACCGTGGCGGAGGGGGGGGGGCACTGCGGCTAGGCGGTTGCCTACTTTGATAATATATTTCACTTTGATTCTACTAGTTTTATTGATATTTTAAACTCAAGGGGGGGGGCTGCAATTAATTTTGCTCCGGGCACCACCAACCCTAGGAATGTTAATTAAATAAATTCGTTAATTCCACTAGGTTTGTAGGTCTAACTCCAAGGTGTGGGGATGCTCTTTTCTTCAGTTAGAGTAACCACATAAATTTTACAGTAACAGTTGTTTTTTGTTGCGTTTTGCTTTTCGGTTCTAGGTGAGAGGAGCAGAAGAATCCGTATGTCAACTAAGATCTGAGTTTCCTCCCATCTTTATTATTGACTTATTTTTTCCCAGCATCTCAGTTTTTAGCAAGAAGTAATCCCTCCAGTACCATTTATATAAGGAAGTACTGGCATGTGTCAAATTTCAGTAGTATTAATATTTATATTATGTATCGATACTTTCGATACTTTCATCAATTCCAACATTTTCAATGATATCAATGCGCTATTAATTTCCCCGATCACCAAAATTATCAATCAGAATCTGCAATTTCAAATATCTTTAAATTCATTGGTAAACAAAAATTAGCAAGCTGCAGCAAAACCTTTGGATCTTTTGGCTCAATCCCGGTAATGAAGAACTGATTTTGGTCGCATCATAGCAGTACTTGGGCAAACCGTACATCTTGCAGAATTTACACAGAATACAGAATCCACATCTTACAGAATCCACAAGAATACATAAATAGGATGGGCAATTGGGCAAACAGTACATCTTACAGAATCCACGAGAATATTTAAAGAAATGGTGATTGTTATACACGCAAGACACGAGGTTCGCACTATCCATCGGCATATCCGCTATTATACTGATAATAAAAAAAAGGTTTAAAAAAACAGCTCCAAACAACTTTTTTGAAAATTAAAGAGACGGAAGAGCAAAAAGATTTGAACAATTGATCATTTCCATTCCTGAAAAAAGAACAAATAATGTCTATACAAATCAGAAAAAATGCTACGTCAGAAACTAGCAGACACCCTTCATAAATATTCTTTATTTAGACCCCCAGTGGCTTCGTCAGAAAACTCTCCAAGGCTATGAAGGCTCTACTTATCCCAAAATCCCAAACTAAGGGTTGAAATTTAAAATTTTGGAATAATCCTACGCAGTGGCCACCCTGCATGAAGAGTATAGTTAACTTACAATGGTTAAAACTGGCACACGTGTCGCCAATAAACCAGTATCATACAGCATTTGGAGTTCTTTGGAATTTTTTCAGTGTTATGGTAAAGCAAAATTAGTGTAATTAGAAAATTAATGTAGTAATAAATGTCTAATCTCAGTTTGTAAAAAAAGAAAAAAAACACAATTACGAAGCTTCAACAGAAATGCCAAGAGACACCAAACACTAGATGACGTTGGTGATTTTTTATTTTACACTTACGCCAGTTTTCACTCTTGTAAGTTGTCTAGACTCTTTGGCCCGACCTATTGACAGGAATCCTACAAAATATGGTTCCCTAGCTGAAAACAAAATCAAGCAATAAACCTCAAAGTACTCCTTTCTTGTGATCTATCAAGGGAGCAAATTTCATACATAAATGCATAAAGCGTCCAGTCTTCAAAACAACCATCACTGATTCTCTAATATATAATCATTGCCACGAAATGACTCTCATGAAAGTCATTCATCTTCAAAGCCGCTAAGGATACAAAGGGATATTTCTACTAAAACTCATAATCTTGACTAAGATACTTAGTGGCAAAATGAGCTAAGACAGAACTTTGGAATTAAAAACTTCTAACAAATAACAAAGGAATTCTCATGAATACAAATAATCTAATAGAAAAATGTAAAAATATACAATTGATGGATATATGTTGGCCGTGAAACAAATTAATTCACATTTATAGTCTGTTGGATCTCTATAGTCTCAGCCTGTACTGTCTAAAACAATGTCATAAAATTGGGTTCTCGGCTCAAGATAAATTAAAACATGACAACTAACACAATTGATATACCAAGGACACTAAAAAAGAAATCTAATTATTTAAATTAATTAAGTGGAAAATTAAACAACCATATACGTCTCAAAAAATTAGGAAATCTAGGAACTCAGTTTCTAATGAAAAAGACCTCCATATGCAGCCATAAAGTCAACTCTAAAGTAAACCCTCCAAGGGGTTGATTTGTAGAATTGTATAATTTTGACATGAAAATTTTCTAAAGAAGTCTGATTTACTTCCAGGTCACAGTACATAAATTATAGGCAGTATGATCTTTCCTTATCTCAACCATTATAAAAACCCGGACCGAGGTGCGATTGCTCCAGAGAACGTAGAAACATAAGCGACATTAGATCTTTTCACGGGTAGACAAGTCAGATTTCTCTTGAACGCGAAACTTGGCTTCAACGTTGGAACACTAAATTTTGAAGAAACTAATTTGAAATTAATTTATTCCAATACATATATGAAAATCGTTAATTAGTAGTGCAAAGTTATTATTAGATGTTTTTAGGAGTTAAAAGTAGGTTTCGAAGTCTCAAGTTGGTTTCAAAGGCATTTTGAGAAAGTTTCTGCCAAAAGACGTCTTCCAGGGTGATTGGAGATTGGACCGCTGATGGCAGATCAAATAAGAGGAGCTGTTTGTACGCGCTAATGGAAGAAGTGGGAGGAGCTGTTTGTTCGCACCGAGAATGAAGAGCCAAAAGTATCTGCGGTAAACTTACTGCTATATCTTTATACTGTGTCCCAGGTAGTGAAGCTTAGCCACCCTCTACGGTCTCCAAGTGGCGTGAAAACGTTTATCGAATATTGAATTTTGCATAAGTTTTAATACTAGAGATTTATTCTTTTATTTTTAACAGCTCTAGATATTCATTTTGATTCTTTTTGGTAATAAAGGTGGTGAATAGCTTTTTGTATGATTAAAATACAGTTTGCTATTCATCTCTCTTGAGCTTATCGATTTTCAACGATTTCAAAGAACTTGATGACAAGAAAAGAAGAAAATTTCTCCAAAAAGATTTAGGACTTGAGAAAATAATCGTTTGCCAATTCAAGTCACGAAGATCGCAGAATATAGGGAAATTTTGAAATGCAACTCAAGTAGGGCTAAAGTGTCCATCGTTTCCGGGGAGAAGAAACAGCCTAACTTTCCACATAGGAATTTAAACGACTGTTTGCCGTATTCCAGGTACGAAGAAAAGTTTTCCTAGAAAGTTTGATGTGGTTGAATGTGGCAATACTGCATAAAATGATAATAAGTTGTGAACTAGAGATTTCATATTAGGTCCAAACTTTACATGAAACAAGATATGCAGGGACGTAAATAAGGCGAGGGGGAGTTGGAGGGCTTCACTCCAGATCTTAATTTTTTTTAAATTTCTAGGCATTTCTTATGAAATCATCCAATCAAATTCTTTTTATTATTGCCCTTCCCCCCACAAAAAAAATCCCACAAACACGCCAGAACGTATACTCAT
The DNA here is from genome assembly GCA_029168905.1 of Artemia sp. Kazakhstan ARC1039. NCBI lineage: Eukaryota > Metazoa > Arthropoda > Branchiopoda > Anostraca > Artemiidae > Artemia > Artemia sp. Kazakhstan ARC1039. Next base: position 28,594 of record JAQQPU010007429.1, on the reverse strand, counting down.
CAAAATGCTATAGTTTATTTCCCTCCCCATATAACTACTACATACTATTCGCCGTTTGATCTAATTAATTAGAAAAAACTTTTCCCACAAAATAAGCTTTTCAAAAAAGAGTAAAGACCACCATTAAGCCAAAAATGAGCAAAAATAAAACAAATAATCTACCAAACGGGAAACTACTATAAATCAGCATCGATAAATAAATGAAACCCAAAACGAACAGAAATTACAATAAATAACCGAGTCAAACTCAAAACGAGCAGAAATTAACATGAGTAGGGCTCAAAACCCCTATGCCTTCCCATGGCCAGAACATAATTTGCACTTTACTGAAAAAAAAATATAAATGTTTTTACTTTTATAACTTTAATAAATCAAATAATATTCACATTTTGATTAAAAAATATCAGTAATGTATATTAAAATGACAATGCACATTCCATTTGTTTTTTTGTTTTTTTTCAGTAAAGTGCAAATTATGTTCTGACCTTGGGAAGGCCAGATCTGTTTACTTTCTTTGATAGCTTGCATACACTTACGCTCTTTGATTTTGTTAAATTTTAAGAGCAGAAGTAGCCCCGAAAGTTTGAACATAATACTCTCAGTCGTTTTTGGGATACTGCTGAGATGGCTTATTGAGAATTAGCAATAACACAGTGCATTTTGGTTTAATCTTAATGCAACATTTAGTTTTTAAACATAATGGGCAAAAAGGAGGGTGGGCGTGGGAGGGGGATTAGTTGCCCTCTAATCACTTTAAACTATTAAAAAGGGCACTAGCACTTTCTATTTTCAATCGAATGAGCCCTTTTCGAAGTTTCTACGACAACTCCTTCGATACGAAGTGTCCTGGTCTAAAAAAAAAAAAAAATAATAATACATTGTACCCACATCTCTCTTTACTATAAAAATGTCAAGCCTTCCAATCATTTCCGACTATTGGAAAGGGCACTAGCCCTTTCCATTTCCAATCGAATGAGCCTTATTTGAGTTTCTACGTCAACGCTTTCTATAAAAACCTTATATGCCCCCAGGGCATAAATTAAAATCCTTGCCCTGAGGGCTGTGAGGGGGTTGTCATCCTCAAAGACCTAATTTACAGAACTTTCAAATACTTTGAACAAAATGGTTATCTCAAAATTTTGATTGGATGTGTTTGAGGAAATGGTGGGCGTGAGAGGGGCGTTAGTTGCTCTCCAATCCCTTTCAACTATTAAAAAAAGCACTAGCCCTTTCAGTTTCCAATTGAATGAGCCCTTTTGAAGTTTCTACGACAACGCTATCGATAAAAACCTTATATGGTCCCAGGGTATAACTTACAACCCTTGCCCTGAGGGATGGGGAGGGGGTTGTCATCCTCAAAGACCTAATTTCCAGAACTTTCAACTACGTTGAACAAAATGACTGTCTCAAAATTTTGATTGGATGTGTTTGGGGAAATGGTGGGCGTGGAAGGGGTGTTAGTTGCCTTCCAATCCCTTTCGACTATTAAAAAGGGCACTAGCCATTCCAATTTCCAATCGAATGAGCCCTTTTTGAAGTTTCTATGACTTCTCCTTCGATACGAAGTGCCCTAGTATGGAAAAAAAATCGTTACGAAGTCCCCAAAAAATGTTTGGAGGAATGGTGGGCGTGAGAGGGGGGTTATATGCCTTCCAATTACTTTTAACTATCAAAAAGGGCACTAGCCCTTTGAATTTCCAATCGAATGAGCCCTTTTTCAAGTTTTTACGACAACATTTTCTATAAAAACCTTATATGCCCCCAGGGCATAACTTACAGCCCTTGCCCTGAAGATTGTGGAGGGAGTATTCAGCTCAAAGATATAATTTCTGGACCTTTCAACTGCGTTAAACAAAAATGGCTATCAAAAAATTTTGGCTGGATGTGTTTGGAGAAATGGTGGGCGTGGAAGGGATGTTAGTTCCCTATAATTACTTTCGACTATTAAAAAGTACACTAGCCATTTCAATTTCCAATCGAATGAGCCATTTTTGAAGTTTCTACGACAACGTTTTCTATAAAAAAAAAAAACCTTATAGGCCCCCAGGGCATAGCTTAGAAACCCTACCCAGAGGATTTAGGGGGGTTGTCGTCCTCAAAGACTTAGCTTCCAGAACTTTCAACTACATGAACAAAATGGCTATCTCAAAATTTTAATTGGAAGTGTTTGGGGAAAAGGTGGGCGTGAGGGGGGGGGTTGTTGTTTTCCAATCACTTTGGACTATTAAAAAGGGCACTAGCCCTTTCAATTTACAATCGAAAGAGCCTTTTTGAAGTTTCTACGACAATGCTTTCTATAAAAATCTTATATGCCCCCAGGGCATAACTTACAACCCTTGTCCTGAGGGCTGTGGGGGAGTATCCTCCTTAAAAACACAATTTCTAGTTGGAAATCAACTACGCTGAACAAAATTAACTACGCTGAATTTTGATTGGATGTGTTATGGTAAATGGTGGGCGTGGAAGTGCAATGAGGTGTTTGAGGCCAGCCATCTTGTGCTTTCGCACACCCTTCCTGCTTACCTTTCCCAGATTTCTCAAGGTACCCACTTAGAGCTGGGTCAACTCTGTCTGAACTTACAGAGTCACGCCACTGACCCTCGTCTCAAACCAAATAAATGGCCACATCCGGAATCGAACCCTCGACCTTCGGACAAAGGATTCCAAATCCAGCACGTCAACCACTCGGCGAGGACCACTTACGGTGTTCGACGCCATACAGTGTTATGGCGTCCTTACTGACGAAGCTGGAATCCATAACAGTCAATTTTATAATTCCAACGACACTATACCTATGAGCACTAAATTATCAATTTATAAATTCGTGTTAGTTCATTTCACGATGGAAACCTCTATACAGATCCGAACTGACAAATTCAGAAATTCTTATTAGCAGATTTCTATATTCACAGAATACTATCCATATATTTTTCAAAGAATCTGCTTACAGAAACATTCCAATATCCTCTAGAATGGTCTAAGCAAACAAGTTTAAAACTGAACACTTATTAACGAAGAAAATGAAATCTCTTGTTTTTCTAAAGTAAGATTTACTATTTTTCGTGAAGTAGGCTGTGTTTCCTGGAAAAGAAAGGAGAGCAAGATAATATTGGTCCATACATCTTAATAAGCATTGGTCCATATTTCCTAATAAGTCACTTTCTAAAACTGTTTCTGGAGTGGTTATATTGCTTTATTTTTCTTGCGGTTCGTACTCTTACTAAAACGCCATCTAAATTTTAATCAAAAATGTATTTTATACTACATGCAGGGTTGCCAACAGGACATATTTTATGTCCAAAGGACATATATCTATGTACCGAGACATAATGACATAATAGGGCAAAAAAGGACACATTTCAGAAGTTTGGGACATAAAGTCCACACATTTTCGAAATTTATAATAGAAAACAAAATACTTTCGTAAAAAAAACGTCACTCATCACCAAATGAGTGCTAAGGCATTAATCTATTTGTTTTTTACGTTTTATGTTGTATATTTCGGGGTTGCTTACTCTTTTCTGAAGCAATTTCGAATAAAGAATGAAACATCGCCTATAAGCTATAGAATATTAATGAAAATCACACAATTAGATTCAGCGTATCAAAAAAACTCACAGTAGAGGTTTCAAGCTCCTATCTGAAAAAAAGTGGATTTTTTTTTTTTTTTTTTTTTTACCAAAAGAAGATCATGGATTCGTGTTTCTTTTATTTATTTATTTAAATTTTTTACAGGGATGATCGTATCGACCCAGTGGTTTTTAAATATCAGGAAAGGGCTGATTCGAACGGGAATTAAAAGTTTTAATGCCCTGTTTAAGTCAAAAATACTGTATGACAGCTATGCCTCCTCACACGCCCTTTTTTTCTCAAAATCGTCCGATAAAGTTTTGAGATAGCTATTCTGCTCATCGTAGTTTAAAGACCAAATAAATATGCCTTTAGATATAACCGACCCCCCACGGCCCCTGGGGAGAGGTCTAAGTTAAAAAATTTGCCCATTGTTTACGTAGATAATTTTGGAGACCACACTGCCTTTCCATGACGATAAAATAAAAGTTCAAAATAGGGATAAAATCCTTTTTAATAGACAGTGTATAGAAAATTCACAAAAAATACCAGATGTTTCGATCACATATACAGTGACCGTCATCAGTAGTAAAACTGTTTTAGTACCGATGACGGTCACTGTATATGTGACCGAAATATCTGGTATTTTTTGTGAATTTTCTATACATTTTTTTACGTATAGCATTTGCTAATGGGAAGAATAAATACATTTTTCGGGTGGGGGGGGGGGTTTTTTGCTTTGGGGGCTTTTCCCAATGACAATATTTGCCATGGGAAGGGAAGTTTCCGGGGGGTGATTTTTTCAGGGGAAAGTTTACACCAGAGGAATTTGCCGGAATTCCTGTACGAAAATTCTTCTTACGCATTGCTTTCTCTTTGCCGACTCAATTTTACACCTGGAGATGTTAAGGGTGTCTTCGGTAAATTTTCACCAGGATTCAGTTGTCTACAGGATACAGCCGTGGGGATGAGGGATTTTCCGTGTAGGTGGAGCCAGATTTCAGGCATTATTTAAAAAACTATCAGAAATTATAACCACTCCAGAAATTAGGAGGGGGTTGCCCCCTATTCAACACCTCGTTGTTTACGCTAAAGCTTGAATTTTGTCCCAATTCTTTAAGAATGACTCCACAAACACAAAGTTAGTATATAGTTCCTACTTTTAAAATATGGAAAAAGTTAGGGAGCAATGTTTAGCATAGGGAAGGCGTCGTAACATCCAACCGTCAGGACATCCAACGTCATAACATCCACAAAATCCGTCATAACATCGACAAAAAATTCGTCAGAACCACCAACCGTCACAACATCCAAAATTTTAAAACTTTAGTTTTTTGGGGTTTAGGGGGGAAAAGGTACCTAGGTTAGGTTACAATGCTATGCTTTACCCCCCCCCCCTGATGTGCAAATATATAGCCGAAATTTGTTTCTAAACTATTATATACTTATTACTATTATATAAACTTGTAAAATTTTTTGGATGTTGTGACGGTTGGTGGTTCTGAGGGTTGGATGTTATGATGTTTGTTACTTGTGACGGCTGTTCGAAATGGTAGCACCCCTTAGCGTACATGGTATAACTTGTTAGCCAAAACAGAAGCAGAATTGACCACAAAGACGAAACATTGAAAGCACTGCCACTTTTGGATCCTGAAATTGTCCCTGGTGGAGAGCACGACAGAATTGTGTCTGCCCAGGCGGTTTCCCCACTTGCTCGGTAAACCGAATTTTAACAAGAGAAGGTCAGAAGCGATCTTGACGAACTTTGGAACTCCATTTTTGACGAAAAAAGAACATATTAGTCGCGTAACCACTGCACAAGTAAATCCGTCAGTTTTGTGGTCTGCCTTAAGGAAAAGTAAAGATGCCAAGGGGAAGAAAATTACAAAGATTTTTGTGATTTTATGTGGCCTGCCCACTCTTCGGCAGCAGCTGAAAGGCAATTTACGCTACTTTGTTTTATCAAGACCAAATTACGATATGGTCTTCTAATGCAAACGAATAGTTGTTTGATGCATGTGAAGCAACTAATTTGGCGTTCTGGAACGTCGCTGGAATCCTGGATTATACATTTTGAAATGCGCAAGAAATTCTCCGATTGGCAAAAAACCAGCAAAGGAAGAGAGAATGTTGACTCTCATGCTGACCATACCTTTCAAGAGGAATTCTCGTCAGAAGATTAGCCTTAAACCCCCACAAGTTATTTATTAGTGTTTGCACGTTTTTATGAGTTTTATGCCTAGTATTAAATGATTCTTTTTCGTTTTCATCATATTTTATGTTAATTGGACGCTTTTGAAAGAGCTTTACAAAGCGTCTTTTGGTCAATACCCCAAGTGATAAGGAAAGTGATAACCTATTTCCCCCTTTTTTTCGTTGATAAGTACTCCCGGATCTGGAGTTTAAAATTCAGATTTTTTATTTGGATTTATTAATATCTTATCAGAAAGAATATTAGAACAGTTTATCGCTCTTCTATAAAATTTTGACTTGTGTATTTGTTCCCTGATTTTTGTTTTCAGCATTGTTATTCAACAGTGTATCCCTACTGGATTTACCAATTCTTTAAGGGACTGTTTTTTTTTTAATTAGCAAGCTTTCATTTCTAGATTTGTGACATATGGAAATAGCTCTGTCTTCGGTTCGTAAATTATGCTACATGCGAAAACCAGCGGGGCCTGATAATTCGAGTCGCCTAAATAAATAAAAAGAGAGAATGATGAAGGGATACCGATCAAGGGAGGTAAGGGGTAATGTTCCATAGATTTGTACACCACCCTAATATTTTGCAAAATACCTTGTTTTATATTGCCATTGAAAAAATCAACAAAGTTGCCCCCACCCCTGTATTTAAAAAATACATATTAACATCTCTATATTTTATGAATTGGTACCACTGTAAGGATTCTAAGCAGATACTATATATCACAAATGCAAGAGGTTTTACAAGCAGCATGCAAAAAGGATATGTCACAAAAATGTTAGCGAGGCGGAAATTGAAGAGGAGAAACTAAAAAATGTTAAACTTGTACAAAAAAGGGTATGTATGCGGAGAGAGTTTTTGTTACACCTCAAAAATGCTTACGATATTTCCATATCGACATTTTTCCTACAGAAAAAATCAAAATAGAATTAAAATGATAGTGTAAGGCTTACCTTCTGCGACACAATTTAATATTGCCTGGTCACCAATTGATACGTACACTACATCATCTGGAGTGGCAACAAAATGCGGAGGAGCTAGAAAAAGATACTTCAGGTAGAAAAAATAGAGAACACCCAGGGGTGCAGGTTAGAGCCACTGCCTCGAACCAATACAAAACAAGTCACTAAAATCAGTCTTTCAGCATGAGGTCACTTCCCTTTGGGATCTAAGATTTGTACATCAGCTTGCTAATTCCTGCATATCATAAATTAAAAGGTGGTAAAAGATGTGATACATTTTGCACGTTTTGGTACAATAGGAAAAAAGCTAAACCGTAGGAATGGCTTTATAGTACGTTTATTTGTATAGTATTAAATAATAAAAAAAGTTTCTTTTAATAGAAAGTAAGGAGCGACATTAAAACTTAAAACTAACAGAAATTATTCCGTATATGAAAGGGGCTGTCCCCTCCTCAGCATCCTTCACTTTACGCTAAAGTTTTTATTGTTTCAAAAAGTAGAGTTGTGAGAAAGAGTCAAACTTAAGCGTAAAGAGCGAGGCATTGAGGAGGGGACAGCCCCTTTCATATATGGAATAATTTCTGTTCGTTTTAAGTTCTAATGTCGCTCCTTATTTTTTGTTAAAAAAACTTGTTTTTTTTTATTTAATTTCTGAACGTTTTGGAATCAATTTTATGATACGTAGAAATTATTACATGTGTAAAGGAGATTGCCCCTTCCTCAATACCTCGCTCTTTACACTAAAGTGTTTTAGTACTTTTAAAAAAGTTTCTTTTTGTTTTAATTTAAGGATCCTTGTGTTTCAGGATTCTTTCTTAAAGAATTGGGACAAAATTCGAACTTTAGCACACACAGCGAGGTGTTGAGGATGGGGCACTCCCCTTCATACAGTTAATAGTATCTGTTCGTTTTAAGTTTTACTGTTGCTCCTTACTTTCAGTATGAAGCATACGTTTTCTTTTAAATTTAACTTCTAAAGGTCTTTAAGTAATGCCAGAAAATCTGGCCCCACCTCCATGGAGAAATTCCCCTCCCCGCGAAAATGTCCTCAAGACAACTCAATCCCAGTGAAAATTTAGCCCGAACAATTACAGTCAACAACTCCATGTGTAAAATTGAGACGGAAAAGAGAAAGCAAGACATTTAATAGAATTTTGTACAGGAATTCTGGTAAATTCCCCAGTGTATAATTTCCCATGACAAGTTCACCCCCTGGAAATTCCCTCCCCAAAGAAAAAAAACGGCAAAAAATTCACACCCCCCCCAACCGGAAAATGTATACATACTTCACAATAACAAATACTATGTGTAAATAACGGGCAAATTTTATGACGTAAAGACCTTTCCCTTGGGGCTGTGGGGGGTCATGTTATATACAAAGGCATAGTTGTTGGGCTTTTCAAGTATGATGAGAAAAATGGCTATTTCAAAATTTTGATCATACGACTTTGGGGAAAGGGGGACGGGGGAGGGGGCCAAGTTGCCCTCCAATCTTTTAGGTAACTTAAAAAGGGCACTAGAACTTTTAATTTCCGTTTGAATGAGCCTTCTCACGATATTCTAGGACCACTGGGTCGGTACGATCACCCCTGGAAAAAAATAAAATAAATAAACACGCACCCGTGATTTTTCTTCTGGCAAAAAATACAAAATTCCACATTTTTGCAGATAGGAGCTTGAAACCTTTACAGTAGGGTTCGGGTTCTCTGATATACTGAATCTGATGTTATGATTTCCGTCAAGATTCTACGATTTTTAGGGGGTGTTTGTCCTTTTTTTCAAAAATAAGGCAAATTTTCTCAGGCTCGTAATTTTGGTGGGTAGAACTAAACTTAATGAAACTTATATATTTAAAATCAGCATAGAAATATAATTTTTTAATGTATCTATTGGTATCAAAATTCCATTTTTTAAAGTTTCAGTTACTATTGAGCCGGGTCGCTCCTTACTTAGAGTTCGAACTGTTTGATATAGGGTACAAAGTCATTTTTTAGTCCCGAAGGATTGAGAAATTTGTGCCTATTGACGGAAGCTGTTTAATAATACACTTTGTCTTACGGGGCATTTTATAGCTCAATTAAATCTAGAATTATGAGGACTTTCGACATTTGGTTCTTAAAGAAAGGAGGGGAGATGGCCTTGAAAGAAGTACATCCAAGAAGTTTTTATCTCAGAATTTAAAAATTAGCTTAGGACCGTATACAGAAATTTACGAGAAAGAAAATACAAATTTATATCATTTCTCGTTGTCTTGTTTCGATACTAGCAATGCTATACCGCGCAATATACCGACAACAAACTAAATACTAATTTTCAGTACAACATGTATTAGGGTGCACACAGAGGCATGCCGCCAACAACTTTTTTACAAAGGCGGGGGTCTAGAAAATTTAAAAGGATACTGAAAGTGGACTTTAAGACCCAGTCCCTGAATACAGGTCTCTATAGGTGTCACTCTCACGACAAAAAAAACAACCTCGCCTTGAAATATCTAGTGATCTCGCCTTGCGAGATCACTTGCTCGGGAGATTTTTTTTTTATCAAGAATGACATTTCTTTTATATTTATATCTGGGGTGTGAGATGTTTTTGAAAGAAGTACAGAACGG
>JAQQPU010007429.1:0-18851 GCA_029168905.1 Artemia sp. Kazakhstan ARC1039 | reverse complement strand
ATTTTTTATTGGGGGGAGGGGGGTATGGAGGACACTTTAGATCGATGTGACTTACTTGACTTGGGTCTCCTGCCGGGTGCTGCTTGGCGTAGAGAGTGACGTCTGCCTCGTCCATCCCCTTCGGTCCAGTGCGAGCGTTTTTGCTTCGCTCGGTTTGATGTTTGCCATTGCCAGAAACTTGGACAGGCTGTCAGACCATCGTTTCTTCGGTCAGCTTCAAGTCGCTTCCAACCGCCTTCGGTAGGGTGAAAGTCAAAGATCATCTTTGCGGGTAAGTGCATGGGCATTCGAAGTAGGTGTTCTAATCATCGTAAGGAACGCTTAGCTGCTTGGATAGAAAACCGAGACTGCTCGGTGAGCTGCAGCAGCTTCTAATTACTCATGAAATCAAATCACCTTAGACCTTCGATCCTTCTCAGGCTCTTCGTCTGGAATACCTCGATGGCGTTTAGTGTTGCATTTGATGCATGCCATTCAGCTCCGTAAAGCATTACAGAACCAACAAGGGTGTTGAAAATCCGCAGTTTAGTTGAACGACTGATGCCCGGTTTTCTCCAAAGGTGACGTTTCAGCTTACCCATGGCAGAAGACGCTTTGGATATCCTTGCTTGCAGCTCAGGGAGAAGCGATCCATCTGAGGACTCTGTAGAGCCCATGTAGGTGAACCTTTGGACAATTTCAATGCTGGTTATTCTGTCTAGGCTAACTGGAGAATTGTCAACAGGAGAAGACGGGTCTATATCCATAATTTTTGTTTTATCCCAGTTTATCTGCAGTCCCACATTTGTGGCCTCTTCTCGTAACATCCGAAGCGCTTCCAGCAACTGATCCGCTATAATGGCAAGGTCATCAGCAAAATCAGTATCTGAGGTGACTTGATCTCCAAACTTGAGCCCAAAACTGAGACGTGAAGTTGCCTTTGTCATAACATGGTCAATGATAGCATTGAAGAGCTTTAGGGCCACTACACATCCTTGACGCACTCATCCTTTCATCTTTGAAAGAACGGGCTGCACTGGCCTTCGGGTTGAACACAGCTCTCTGTACCATGGTGTAGAGCTTTGAAGAGTCTGCAGTATTTCTCAGGGTGGCCAGTCGATTCTAGAATCCGCCAAAGAGCTTCTCAGTTCACTGAGTCAAACGCAGCACGGAAGTTGACGAAGGCAAAAAAACTTTACGTCGGAACTCCTTAGCTTTTTCTATTACCTGTCGAATCGTAAAAATCTATTACATGGTTGAACGCTCCGACATAAAATTAGTTTGCTCTGGTCTCCGGCCATAATTTCAATAATAACTTGAAACAATCAAAACTTTCATAAGAAAAACGTAAGCAAAGCTTATATACATTAAATACGTTAATCAATCATTTTTGAGAATAAAGAACAAAACGAGAACTATCCTTTAGAAATTTATACCTTCTTATCGACCATTTTGGTATTTTTACCTCAATTCTTTGAGCTGACAACAGTGGATTGTTTGTATATACATTAAAAGAATTTAGATTGTCGTGTGCATGCATAACTGAGTAAAATCCTTAAACTTCGTTACAGTCTCTTGTTTGTTAACGTACTGTCTGTATTGCTTGCATACATCAACAAACCCGGCGTTTCAACTTTTCTTTAAGGGTAGCTGTAAGCAAGCAGCAGGGCCATTCAAAGACGGGGTGCCTGGGGCAATCTAACCCAGGCACCGTGGCTAGGGGTGGGTCTTGGCTGGGGCTTCCGTGGCTTTTTATGTTTATGTTTGAGCACAGAAGGGGGGTGGGCCTAATTAATACTTCCCGGGTACCACCAACCATAGGAACGACCGTGGCAAGCAGTTTTCCGAGGTGGAGGTAAGGCTGAACAACAATTTCTTAGCACATTTTCAGGAATTTTCCCCTCATTACTCTGTTCATGTCTATCCGACAGTAGATAGGTAATGGTGTCAATTCACATAATTTCTTAACATTTGGGGGGGGGGCTAAATTCATCTTTCAAACATAAATAGGGGAAAAGGTAAATTAGTGATTTTTTCAATGTTAACACCCAAAAAAGACATTTTTCGATGACTATGCAAAAAAAAAGGTTTTTCAAAAATCTAGGGGGGGGATATAGAGGCCTCATGTCTCCCCTCCAATTGGTGCCACTGTAGGTAGGACTGGGCTTCCACTGCAAATGATTTTACTGGTGCCCAGGACTACGGAAAAGAAAAATTAATCTTCAGTTGCAATGCGAGGCTCTGCCATTAAACCGTCGTTTGTCAGATTTTACTGTGATTTCGCCGATTTTTCAAAGTTATACTAAAATTTTCACTGGCCTAACTGTAAATTTACATGTTTTGCCAGAATGTCGATCCTGGTCGGTATAAATTATCAGCCAATAGGTAACGCTCCCCTTGACCACCCTGTTTGAATGAACACAGCGACATCTAAAAGTTATCAGTAGTGGAAACGATTACGTACGGCAAAAACTCTTTATGTTGAATCTAAAATGCAGTTTCAAATTCGAGGGAGAAGACATACACAATTAACAAAAAAATACATTAAAATGAATTGAAATATATATACCCACCCACGTTGCAGCAACTACTTAATCTTTTATATTTCACGGGAGATCGTAAGCTTGTCTCTATACTTAACAGAACCTATTTAGTATTCTATATGCTTTCTAGGTTGATTTCAGAAGTATTCGATAAGAGCCGGGAGCAATATCTAGGTCTGAGACGAATTTTGGAATTAATAGCATCATAGAAAAGCAAATTTTGTTTCAGAGAATATCGGCAGAGAGTCTACTTTTAATTAGTTTTCTTCCTAACGTGTAGGCGATTTTTAATTAAAGGATATTTACTGAAAATTTGTACTGTTAACTGACCAGTAAAGTGACATTTCGTTGGATGACTGACTGTATAAAATAAAGCTTTAAAAATAAAAGGTAAAGTCTGAAATCTGCATAATACATAAATAAGATAATTATTAATAGACCCTTTTAATAGAGTTTTGGCGAGTTTATTTAAACTTTTTTTCTATGCCAACAGAGAAGGTTTCTTAAAGATCCATTCACAATTAGATTTCACTACCGAGATTTAGCTAACGCATATTTGAGCCTATCAAATTTTTCACAGAACTTTTTGATTGGATGAAAAATTCCATTATGAATTCTGATTGGCTCAAATTTGCAATTGCTAACTCGCGGTATTAGTGAAATCACATTGTGAATGGGCCTTAAGGTGTTTGAAGCATGCAAAACAAATAACATAGGTCTACCTCTATGCTACCATTGATTGACACTATTCCTGTTAGATACCGGTAAATGTTTACCTCCCCAAGTATTGTAATACCATTTCTATATTACACAGTATCTATGTATGTCGTAGATCTATAGCATGATATAATCATGGTTAAAGCAACAAGGAGGGACTTTGCGTCTTCGCCCCTTTTACTCCAAAACTTTCAAAGGCAACATAATTTGTTTATTCAACACATATATAAAATTGTTCAGCTTATTCATTTAACTTGCTTATTTAGTCAATTTAACTTTTTTAGCCTATGACAGAATACAGGTAACTGGGATAAATCTGGACTTTAATTCCTTAACAGGCTTTTAATGGAATTCAAAAATAGGATCACAATCAGCAAGTTGTAGTGATGTTAATTGGTATTGGCCCTTTCCTTGTTTTCCCTGTTAAATGGTAGTGGCCCTTTCCCCCTGAAAAAGCATAATGTCATAATTTGTCAGTTTCTCGCTTCTTTATTTATTTCAGCAAACAAGATGCGTCCAAAAAGAGATTTCCCGTGGCATTCCAGCTACCACCAGATCACTTTCAGTGGGCAATATCGGTGGAAGGGATGTTGCCTAAGCATCACAACACGCGGTAGTCACTTCTGAGCAGAGAAAGAGGGGGGTGGATCGGTCGTTGCGCAAAGGTCGTGTTTTTCTTTTTATTTTGGTCTTAGGATAAAAAGCAAAAAATGGAGCGGAGGATTAAGCATCAAATTCTGTGTTCTAAGAGAACTAAGAGTCAAAACTGCTTCGAGACTTTTATGTTGATTGAGCAGGTAATACAGAAACAATGTCATATCGAACTCCCAGGTTTTAATTGGCATAAGAACTTCAAAGACAAGAATGATACAGTCAAGGACAAAGAGAGATTTGGGAGTGCTTTGGTGGGTAGGAGTAAACTTTAGAGACTCTGGAGTAAAAAGCATCAAAAGTTAAAGAACTCTTGGAGTCTAACTGTTGATTTTGTCTGTACTTAATGTGGAGGAACTTAACATGTGTTTGTCATCGGTACGCAACATTGTAACCAAGGATCTAAACATGAGAAAAGTTTAAAATTAGTGCCAAAAGCGGCGCATAATTACCAAAAAAACAACGATGAGTTAACCCGTGTCGATGAGTTAATGGTTGAGGTTATGGAAGGTGAAGCAGACTTTTTAACGACGTAGAAACAGACTTTTTGACAGACGACAAAGCATGGGTTTTCGAATACAACCTTGAGACCAAACACCAGAGTTCTAAGCGAGAAAGAAGAGGGTCTCCAAAGCCCAAGAAGTCCAAGGTAAAGACCCTGTTAACTTTCTTTTTTTATCATTATGGGGGTGGTACACTTCGAATTCGTGCATCAAGGACAAGCCGTCACCGGTGCTTTCCCCAAAGATGTCCCTGTATGAAAGCACCGAAAAGTGAAAAGAACACAGCGAGAGATTGACGGCCAGTAAAAGTTCCATCATGAAAACACTCCGAGCTACACTGCCTATCATGTGGCATCGTGACTGGCCGGAATAAAAGTTGTAGCTTTGTCACAGACTCCGCAAGCCCCGATTTAACCCCAGCAGAATTTTTCCTGTTCCCTAAAATGAAAACCTCCCTGAAAGGTCACCATTTTGATCACGTTGCCAGTATCCAGAAGGCTTTAACTCACTATTGAAAAGGTATTTCACAAACTGAATTCGTGAGACCATGTGAGTTATGGAAATCGCACTGGGAGTTTACGTAATATAGCAAAAAACAAAAATACAACAAAAGCCCCAGAACCCACATAGCAATATTTGATCATAGGCAGCGCGCTAGCGCTGCCTAAGTAAAGAACGATGTGGGCACAATGTGTTTTTTTTCCCTCCATACCCGGGCACTTCGTATCGAAGGAGTTGTCGTAGAAACTTCGAAAAGGGCTCATTCGATTGGAAATTGGAGTGGCTAGTGCACTTTTTAATAGTCGAAAGTGATCGGAGGGCGACTAGCCTCCCCCCCCCCGCCACTCATCATTGCTCCAAATACATCCAATCAAAATTTTGAGATAGCCATTTTGTACAGCGTAGTTGATTTCCAGATAGAAATATGTTTTTGAGGAGGACACTCCCCCACGACCCTCGGGGCAAGGGTTTTAAGTTATGCCCTGAGGGCATATAAGAACGATGTTGGCACAATGTACTATTTTTTTTCCTTTAGAGCAGTACACTTATACTGGAAGGGGTCGTCGTAGAAACTTCAAAAGAGGCTCATTCGATTGTAAATTGAGAGTTCTAGAGTCCTTTTTAATAGTCGAAAGTAATTGGAGGGCAAAAAGCCCCCCCCCCCCCCGTCCATCAATCCCCCAAACACATCCAATCAAAATTTTGAGATAGCCATTTTGTTGAGCGTAGTTGATTTCCAGATAGAAAATATGTTTTTGAGGAGGACACTCCCCCACAACCCTCAGGGTAAGGGTTTTAAGTTATGCCCTGCGGGCATAAAAGGTTTTTATAGAAGGTGTTGTCGTAGAAACTTCAAAACAGACTCATTCGATTGAAAATTCCAAGGGCTAGTGCCCTTTTTAATAGTTGAATGTGATTGGAGGGCAACTAGCCCCCCCTCCACGCCCATCATTCCCCCAAACACATCCAATCAAAATTTTGAGATAGCCATTTTGTTCAGCGTAGTTGATTTCCAGATAGAAAATATGTTTTTGAAGAGGACACTCCCCCACAGCCCTCTGGGCAAGGGTTTTAAATATGCCCTGGGGCCATATAAGGTTTTTAAAGAAGGTGTTGTCGTAGAAACTTCAAAAAAAGCTCGTTCTATTGGAAATTCAAAGGGCTAGTGCCCTTTTTAATATTCGAAAGTGATAGGAGGGCAACTAGCCCCCCCCCCCCAACGCCAATCATTCCCCAAACACATCCAATAAAAATTTTGAGATAGCGATTTTGTTCAGTGTAGTTGATTTTCAGATAGAAAATATATTTTTCAGGAGGACACTCCCCCACAACCCTTAGGGCAAGGATTATAAGTTATGCCCTTGGGGCATATAAGGTTTCTATTGAAACCTTCGTCGTAGAAACCTGAAAAGGGGCTCATTCGATTTGAAATTCAAAGAGCTAGCACCCTTTTTAATAGTCGAAAGTGATTTGAGGGCAACTAACCCCCTCTCACCCTTACCTTTTCCCCAAACACATCCGATCAAAATTTTTAGATAGCCATTTTATTCAACGTAGTTGAAAGTTTTGGAAATTAGATCTTTAAGGATGACAACCCCTCCCCCCACAGCCCGCAGGGCTAGAGTTGTAAGTTATGCCCTGGGGGCATATAAAATTTTATTGAAAGCGTTTTCATAGAAACTTCAAAAGAGCTCATTCAATTGGAAATTCAAAGGGCTAGTGCCTTTTTTAATAGTTGAAAGTGATTGGATAGCGACTAACGCCCCTTTCACGCCCACCATTTTCCAAAATACATCCAATCAAAATTTTGAGATATCCATTTTGTTTAACGTAGTTGAACGTTCTGGAAATTAGGTCTTTTAGGATGATAACCCCCTCAGAGCCCTCAGTGCAAGGGTTGTAAGTTACGCCCTGGGGGCATATAAGGTTTATATAGAAAGTTGTTGTATAAATCATAGGCAGCACGATCGCGCTGCCTAAGTAAAGAACGGGGACACTCGAGAACGAGACAAGAAACGGGGACTAAGTAAAGAGGAGGAACCTCCCCCACAACCCCCAGGGCAAGGGTTTTGCCCTGAGCAGGCACTTCGTATCGAAGAAGTTGTCGTAGAAACTTCGAAAAGGGCTCATTTAATTGGACATTGGAGTGGCTTGTGCCCTTTTTGATAGTCGAAAGTGATTGGAAGGCAACTAACGCCCCTTCCACGCCCACCATTCCCGAAACACATCCAATCAAAATTTTGAAATAGCCATTTTTTTCAGCGTAGTTGATTTCCTGATGGAAATTACGTTTTTGAGGAGAGTCCCCTACAGCCCTTAGGGCAAGGGTTGTAAGTTATACTCTGGGGGCACCCACGGTTTCTTATAGAAGGAGTTGTCGTAGAAACTTCAAAAAAGGCTCATTCGATTGGAAATTCAAAGGCTAGTGCCCTTTTTAATAGCCGAAAGTGATTAGAGGGAAACTAAACCGCCTCTAACGCCCACTTTTTCCCCAAATCAAAACTTTGAGATAGCCATTTTATTCAACTTAGTTTTAAGTTCTGAAAATTAGGTCTTTGAGGATGACAACCCCCCCCCCCACAGCCCTCAGAGCAAGGGTTGTAAATTATGCCCAGGGGGCATATAAGGTTTTTATATAACGCGTTGTTGTAGAGAGTTCAAAAAGGGCTCATTCGATTGGAAATTGAAATGGCTAGTGCCCTTTTTAATAGTCGAAAGTGATTGGAAAGCAACTAACACCCCTTCCACGCCCACCATTTCTCCAAACACATCCAATAAAGATTTTGAGATAGTCATTTTGTTCCACGCAGTTCAAGTTCAGAAAATTATACTTTTGAGCAGGGCACTCCCCCCACAGTCTTCAGGGCAAGGGTTATAAGTTATGCCCTGGGAGCATATAAGGTTTTTATTGAAATCTTTGTCGTAGAAACTTGAAAAAGGGCTCATTCGATTGGAAATTCAAAGGGCTAGTGCCCTTTTTAATAGTCGAAAGTGATTTGAGGGCAGCTAACCCCCCTCTCACGCCCATCTTCTCTTCAAACACATCCAATCAATATTTCAGATAGCCATTTTATTCAACGTAGTTGAAAGTTTTGGAAATTAGGTCTTTAAGGATGACAACCCCTCCCCCCCCCACCACAGCTCTCAGGGCAAAGGTTGTAAGTTATGTCCTGGGGCCATATGAGGTTTTTATTGAAAGCGTAGAAACTTCAAAAGGGCTCATTCAATTTGAAATTGAAATGGCTAGTGCCTTTTTTAATAGTTGAAAGTGATTGGAGAGCAACTAACGCCCCTCTCACGCCCACCATTTTCCAAAACATATCCAATCAAAATTTTGAGATATTCATTTTGTTCAACGTAGTTGAAAGTTCTTGAAATTAGGTCTTTTAGGATGACAACCCCCTCAGAGCCCTCAGTGCAAGGGTTGTAAGTTATGCCCTGGGGGCATATGAAGTTTATATAGAAAGTTGTAATAGAAATTTCAAAAAGGGCTCGCTTGATTGGACGCCCCCATGCCTTCCCAAGGCCAGAACAAAATTTGCACTTTGCTGGAAAAATACAAATGAATGTGCATTGTCAGTTTAATATACATATACTGAAATTTAGTAGTCAAAATGTTAATATTATTTGATTTATTAAAGTTATAAAAGTAAAAATATTTATATTTTTTCAGTAAAGTGCAAATTTTGTTCTGGCCTTGGGAAGGCATAGGGGTTTTGCGCCCAACTTATGTTAATTTCTGCTCGTTTTGAGTTTGACTCGGTTAATTATTGTAATTTCTGTTCGTTTTGGGTTTCATTTATTTATCGATGCTGATTTGTGGTAGTTTCACGCTTGGTAGATTATTTGATTTTATTTTTGCTCTTTTTTTGTTAAATGGAGTTCTTTAATTTTCTTTGAAAAACTTATTTTGTGGAAAAAGGTTTTTTTAATTAATCAACTTAAAAAAGCATACAGCATTCGGTTAGAGCAGAGCTGAGACTTATAAAATGGCATTTCAATGTCATCAGCTCGAGTTTATAATCTTCTAATGACTCATCCAAACGTTAACTATGAATTTGGGATCCTTAATTTGCAAAAGGATACCTTTATGGGACTACTTGAAGGCTGAATGTTTTAAATATATATATATTTTTAAAAGAAGTGCCTTAATTCGTACTATAAAAAGACACCATGTCATTGGGACAAATTTTGTCACCAAATTTTGTTTCATTGAAACAAATGAAATTCATACTTATGAAAAAATTGCTAAAAACTACCAACTGGTTATTGAGCAAATGAACTCAAACTTGCAGTCATGCGTATCAAATCTATATTTACAATGTAAAATACACAAAGAGAAACCTTTTGGGCGTATACGAGGCAGGAGCGGATCCAGGATTTCTTTTAGGGGGGGGCGCAAAATACGTTGATCCGATAAACTTGCGTTAGGAGCAAGTTTATTTAACCCAAACTTGCGTTAATTAAGTAAATTACACTACCTTAGACTATGTTCGGGGGGCGCCCCCCTTGCCCCCTCGATCTGCCACTGATAAGAGGCACAAAATGAAGTTAGGGATGGATAGATGTCTCAAGTAGAAACGACTTCAAACATTTAACAAATTTTGGTGACTAAATTTTTTAAAACAATTAGAACTTCAAAATGGTGGGGTGCAGAGTTTCACCCGATATATAAATCGGTGACGAACGTTTGGCCTGGTATTTATAGAGGCATTATCTTGGTTTCTGTAGGAAATTAAATAAAAAAACAAGTTTTTTTTAACTGAAAGTAAGGAGCGACATTAAAACTTAAAACGAACAGAAATTATTCCGTATATGAAAGGGGCTATCCCCTCCTCAACGCCTCGCTCTTTACGCTAAATTTTTTCATTGTTTAAAAAATAGAGTTGTGAGAAAGTCAAACTTTAACGTAAAGAGCGAGGCGTTGAGGAGGGGACAGCCCCTTTCATATACGGAATAATTTCTGTTCGTTTTAAGTTTTAACGTCGTTCTTTACTTTCAGTTGAAAAAACTTGTTTTTTTTTTATTTAATTTTTGAACGTTTTTGAATTAATACAGGTTTTGATTTTGGCTCACCGTACATGAATAATTACAACAAAATTTTCATATTAATTTTACTTTTATTAGGTTAAATGGCTTTCTCGAAACTTGTTTAATTTTATTTACGAACGTTTTTATTAGCAATAAATATACGTAACTTACGAATTAACTTACGTAACGAACTTCTATATTCATATATTCTTAATACGTATATTAGGGAATTCGCCCCCTAGTCCATACCTTGCTCTTTAAGCTAAATTTCGAATTTTGTTCTTTAAAAATGACCCTTAATCACAAAGGCCGTTAATTAGAATAAATAGCTCTTATGAAAGTACTGAAACATCTTTGACTTAAAGAGGGAGGTATTGACTAGGGGGTGAACCCAATCATATACGTAATTTTTTCTGTTCGTTTTAAGCTGTGATGTTGCTCCTTACTTTCAGTTGAAAAACTAATTTTTTTTTTATTTGATTTCTGGTCTTTTTTTAAAGAATGCTGGGAAATCTGGCGCCCCCTTCATAGCAATGTCCCATCCCCCATGAAATTTCCTTCATGGAAATATCCTCCCACATAACCCCCAACCCACCCCCTCCCCCACTACCAGAAAAAATCCCCCCTGAAAACGTCTTTATGCTTCCCAATAACCAATACCATATGTTAACATTGGGTAAAGTTCATAACTTTCAGCCCTCCCCCCGAGGACTTCGGGGAATTAAGTCATCCTTAAATACATAGTTATCATATTTTCGATCATGCTGAACAAAATGGCTATCTCAAAATTTTGATCGGATGACTTTGGGAAAAAAATGTGCGTTGGAGGGGGCCTAGTTGCCCTCCATTTTTTTTTGGTCACTTAAAAATGGCACTAGAACTTTTAAT
The DNA here is from genome assembly GCA_029168905.1 of Artemia sp. Kazakhstan ARC1039. Taxonomy (NCBI): domain Eukaryota; kingdom Metazoa; phylum Arthropoda; class Branchiopoda; order Anostraca; family Artemiidae; genus Artemia; species Artemia sp. Kazakhstan ARC1039. Next base: position 8,038 of record JAQQPU010007429.1, on the reverse strand, counting down.
TTCCGTTCCAATGAGCCCACCCACGATATTCTAGGAGCACTGGGTCGATACGATCACCCCTGGGGGAAAAAGACAAACAAAAAAACAAATAAACACGCATCCGTGATCTTTCTTTTGGCAAAAAGTGCAAAATTCCACATTTTTGTAGATAGGAGCTTGAAATCTCTACAGTAGGGTTCTCTGATACGCTGAATATGATGGTTTGATTTTCATTAAGGTTCGATAACTTTTAGGGGGGTCTTTCCCCCTTTTTTTGAAAATCAGTCAAATTTTCTCAGGCGCGTAACTTTTGATGGGTAGCACTAAACTTGATGAAAGTTATATATTTGAAATCAGCATTGAAATCTGATTCTTTTGATGTATCTATTGGTATCAAAAACCCGTTTTCTAGAGTTTCGGTTACCATTGAGCCGGGTCGCTCCTTACTTACAGTTCGTTACCACGAACTGTTTGAACAAAAATTTAGCAAGATGATACTTATTAGACCACTCTGAATAAATGAGTTTTGGAACTTTTGAGTGTTCAGGGTGCTTCTCAAGTTAAAAGACTAGAGAAGACTTAAGAAGAACAAGTCGCTTAGACTAGGAATAAATGAAGGCGAAGAGGTGTTTTGTGTTTTATTATCATTTTTTTTCTAGGAGTGATTGTATTTATCTATTTTTCATTTTTAAAAAGCTTTAATCTTTTACAGTTGTGAAGAATAAAGGTGTCAAAAATATACTGGCTTTGGGCATTCAAAATTAAATTGAAATTATTGAATTAAAAATTTTTATTTGATTTTCTTAATCTTAGTTTTGATGTTTTAATTTGAACAAACTACTTTGATAATGAGTTGCTTTTTATCAACACTGAGTCTAAATGCATTAAATATTTTGGTGTTTGATAACCAAGTTCGAAACAGTCGATATTGTTAAAAAAAATATCCGTCCAACGCTTCGGCAAGAACAACAGAATTTAATGCTGGGAGTTTGTATCTTAGTTTTTGTAAGTAGACTATTGCTTTCTGTATTTTTTTTTGTAACTACTTACTTTTTTTCATTTTTAAATACTTTTACTTTAATTAACATAATTCTTGTATTGCCTTTAGAAAATTGTTTGTCTCTAATCTTCATTGAATAAAGGAAACAAAACAAATTTTTTCAACTGAAAGTAAGGAGCAACATTAAAACTTAAAACGAAAAGAAATTTGCACATACATGAGGGTGGTTGCCCCCCTCCTCAACACCTCGCTCTTCAAGCTACAGTTTTTTGGCACTTTAAAAAAAGTTGCTTATTGTTCTAATTAAACGACCCTTGTGTTTGGGAATCGTTTTTAAAGAATTGGGATAGAATTTAAACTCTAGCGCAAAGAGGGAGATGTTGAAGAGGGGGCAACCCCCCTAATATGCGTAATGATTTCTGTTCGTTTTAAGTTTTAATGTTGCTCCTTACTTTCAGTTGAAAAAACTTGTTTTTTTTATTTCTGATCGTTCTTTAAATAACGCCAGGATATCTGGCTCCATCTCCACGGAAAAATCCCGCTCTCTATAGAAATATCCTCTGGCGTAGATTTACCCCGGACAATTACCCTTAACATTTCCATGTGTAAAATTAAATCGGCAAAGAGAAAGCAAGACAAATAAAGAAATTTCGTATATGAATTCTTGCAAATTCACCCAGTGAAAAATTTCTTCTTAAAATTTCACCCCCTGGAAACTATTGAAAATTCTCCCAGCAGAAAGTTCGTCCTCCCCTCCCCACCCGAAAAATGTATGCATACTTCCCAATAACAAATAAAACAAAGGGCGATTTTTATTATTTAAAAACCTTTCCCCAGGGACTGTAGGGGGTCATTTTATCTCCAAAGACATAGTTATCGGGCCTTTCAACTATGCTGAAGAAAAATGCTATCTCAAAATTTTGATCGGACGATTTTGGGAAAAAAGTGAAAAAGAGCACAAAAACTTTTCATTTCCATGAATACGAGCCCTATCCGGCGTTCTAAGCCTACTGGGTCGATACGATCACCCCTGGAGAAAAAAACAACAACAAATAAACACGCATCCGTGATCTATCTTCTGGTAAAAATTACAAAATTCCACATTTTTGCAGATGTGAGCTTGAAACACCTACAGTAGGGTTCTTTGATACGCTCAATCTGCTGGCGTTATTTTCATGGAAATTATATGACTTCAAGGGGATCTTTCCCCCTTTTTCCGAAAATCTGACAAATTTTCTCAGGCTCGTAGCTTTTGATGGGTAAGACTAAACTTAATGAAACTATTATATTTGTAATCAGCATTATACGCCGATTCTTTTTATATTTCTATTGGTATGAAAATTCCTTTTTTAGAGTTTTGGTTACTATTGAGCCAGGTCACAGAGTTTCAACTAAAATAAGTAGCAAGTTTAAAAATTAAAACAAATATAAATCCCTCTGTATATAAGTGGGACTGCCCTCTTTTCGACACTTTGCTCATTAAAAAAAAAAAATTTTTTAGTGCTTTGAATTTTTTTTCCGATTGCGAATTTTTTTTAAAAATTGGGAAAAAACAGTAAGAGTAAAGAGTAAGTAAAGAAAAAGGAGCTAAGGAGGAGACAACCCCCTTCATACAAAGAATAATCTGTTCAAATCTGTTCCTTTCTTTCAGTTGAAAAGCTCTTTTTTATTTAATTTCTGATTGATTTCCAAATCATACCCAGGCCTAACCAAGATATAATTTGAGGTACTGGTCCCATAAATCCCTGGTCAATTGCTTTTAAAATGTGTAAATCAATAATTGTACGTTGATTAGTACCGTTCTATGTTTAAATTTGCAATTTCAATTTTGGATATAATTTGAATATACTTAAAAAATTGACGATGAATAGTAATTTCGGTGAAAAGTCCTTGTTAATATTATTACTAAAGAATTTTGGTTGGATGAAAAGGAGGGTTATTGTTTGGATGGAGGAAAATTCTGTGAGACTTTTGATCTTCTAAATAACTGAAGCCATCACAACCTCTACAATTGGATTGTCTTATTGATAAACACATTACATATATTTTTTTTAATACATTGAAATACTTCATCTAAATGAAAAAGAAAAATATTACCATTGAAAATTGCTGAAAATATTTTAATTAATTCCTACTCCCCCTTCCTCTCTAAACATTTATCTGAAGCCTCATGAAGAGTAAGCAGTTTGTCCATTAAAATGTACTTTCGGAGGAATATACCCTACCCCCACCTAAATAATGACTCAAACCCCCTCATTATAGCTGATAAGTAATTACAGATCACCTAACATAGCATAATTTCATTACAAATAAAGCGAATCAACTTAATTGAATCCAGTACTACCACCGTGTGGAATTGCTTCTTTTGCAACTGGGAAGCCTAAAATATACTTATTGATACGTTTAAATCAATTAGCTTCTCAGGATTTTAAATTGATTTTAAATTCATCTTCTTCGGGGTAAAGTCGTATTTTGGTGCCATAAACCATTTTAAACTGTAACCCAGCCACCACTGCTGTTTTGGCGTCTGGCCCCCCTGGAAAATTTTCTACCGGCGACCTTGCTAGGAGGCTGATACTTCTTTTAGTATCTAACCAAATCAGACGATTGTTGCAAACCTAAAGTTCTGCTGCAGCGTCATTAAAGCCATTGCAGAATGGTTTTCGAACCATATCGATCACGTGATCAGCGTGACCGAGTGAATCAAACCTGTCAGGTGGATCAAACCTGTCAGGCATTCTTTGGGTGGCATATCAAATGTGACAGGGCGGCAACATAGTGTCAATACTTTTTTTTATATACAATTGGTCTCCCGAATAATATAACATCTTCTAAAACTATTGTTTTCTGACCAGTTTATAGAGAATTTGATGAATTTTCAGGATGATGCCTTTGCTGTAGCTGTTCTAAAGCATATCAATGCAACAGGCAAAGAATCATGGAGTATGAGCTTGTGAAGAAAAACTGACTAAAATTGACGCAAGCCATTTTGCCTTAAAGTGTAGCTTTGTCAGGCCGTTCTAAGAGTTTCTCAAGAGCTGCCCTCTATTTCTTGAAAATTACGAATGAGGCATGATCTCTTTATCCCAAAGTTGGCAGTGCTACTTTATGTGTTACTTTTAGTTGGTATCTAAGTTAATTTTATTCTGGCATGAAAAAGACTGCAAGACAGATTATTATAATTCATTAAATATTTCTTACTTTGTATAAATAAGTCTTACTTTGGATGTTGAAGGGGTTTGATTAACCAGGAAATCCTTCTCTCCGCTTTTGCTAAAAATCAATACTAGGAAAATCTACAAAGCGCTTTCATTGCTTGGAAACTGGAGGACAAAGTTTTCCCGTGCGAATCGCAAATTTAGATTAAAGATGTTCATTTCGTATTGCCATATCTCCATTTCACATCTGGTATTTTCATAGTAACAAGGAATTATCATGGTCAAATATATAAACCTTATTAGGTACCATTTCAAAACTCTGCATGAATGGTAAAATGATCATATAAGTGCACCAATTTAGATTTAAAGAAAGAACAATGTTATTATTTCATGTTTATGAATCAGTTTTACAATAACAGGGTTCTATTGAAGTCTCTTATATTATTTTTGTTTATTTTTCAGATGCTTTCGCATTTTGCTTACTATATCGATGTACGCTGATTATTTGCTGTTAATATCATAAGCAGCATTATTATTAATGTCGGTAAGTATCAATAACCTATTTACATATTCAAATTCTTGGTGAAGCAGCATTAAATTAGGTACTACAGAAACGTAGCGTTTCCCTCTGTTTTGTGCCACAAAACATCAATTTTGGCCCTAAGGGGGTGATCACAAACCCACTATTCACTATCGTAAACAGTTTGATCACATTATTATTAATGTTGACAAGCATCAACAAGTTTTTTTTTCATATTCAAATTCTTTGTGTCATAGCATTAAATTACCTGCCACAGCAAAGTGGCATTTCCCTTTATTTTGTGCCACAAAACATCAATGTTGATCCAACGGGGGTGATCACAAACCCAAGAGGGTACTATCGTAAACAGTATGATCACATTATTAATAATGTCATTGGTGTCAATAACCTCTCTCATATGTGTCACAGCATTAAATTAGGCGCCACGGTAAAGTGGCATTTTTTCCAATTGTGTGGCATAAATCATCAATTTTAGCCTAAAGGAAGTAAAAATGCTGGGGAATGCAAATCTTGGGATAGCCCATAGGTTTTTCATGGTCTAGATCCTAAAAAGGAGATTCTTGAAAATCGAGAAAAATGAGCTTTTGGCATGATTAGCATGGTTCACATTATTCATTTTTAATTCTTTTTTGCGCAAAGTTACTGCAAGATCATAGAGCGATGTTTAATTGGCTCAGATAAAAAGCAACTGGGTCTTCGTACTGGTGTCTTATAAATTCATCTTAAAAATCATAAAGGACCATGTGGGGAGTGGGACGAGGAGTGGAAAGCCTGGGAAGCATTATAAAGGTACCATCATATTCTTCATAGACGACGACACTTAAACAAAACATATTGCTTCGCAGATTACACAAGATGTACCTAAAAAACCTACTACTACCACTACTACTAACAACTCACCGCAGCACCAAGCCGCCTGAGGCCAACACAGCTATGCACGCTCCTCCTCCACCCCAATCTATTCAAAGCCTCAATTTTTACACCTGCCCATGAAGTTCCCATTTCCTTTAAATCTTTCTTTATGACGTCCTCCCACCCCAGACGAGGACGACCTGTTTTCCGTCTAGCCCTTGACGGTTGGCCAAAAAGAACAATCTTCGGCAATCTGTCATCCTTCATCCGCAAAACGTGCCCTAGCCACCTCAACCTTTCTAGGTATACGGTTGTCAGCCGGGTACCTAGAATAATCCTTAAGCAATTTCTCTGGAAAACATCTAGCAAATCTTCATCCGCTCTTCGGAGCGTCCATGCTTCAGAGCCATATTTGACCACTGTCATCACTGTAGCTTCTAATATTCTAATCTTGGTTTGCAGACTTTTCTTCCTATTCTTCCAAACTTTTTTTAACTGCGAAAAAAACGCCCTGAGCCTTGGCTATTCTACTTTTAACATCTTCACTGCTCCCACCATTTTTAGTAATAATAATACCAAGGTAAGTGAAGCTGCCCACCTGATCAATCTTTTCATTACCCAAAGTCACCTTTCCAGCTTCACTTATTCCTAGCCTTAGTGACTTAGTCTTCTTAACATTAATTTTCAAACCTATTCTAGCACCCTGAACTCGCGAATCCTCTAAAACTTCATTCATTTTGCTCACACTTTCATCTAGGATGCTTAAATCATCAGCATAATCTAAGTCCAGGAGACTTTTTTCTCCCCATTTGATTCCGTGGTCTCCCATTGCCTTTCCTGTGCTCCTTAAGACAAAGTCCATCAAAATAATCCATTTAAAGGGGGATAGAACACAACCCTGCTTAACTCCTGATTTAATACAAAACCAGCTGCTAACCTCATTTCCTACCTTAAACGCAGAAGTGTTATTCTCGTGCATAGCACTAATCACTTTAATGTATTTGTCTGGTATACCATACAAGAATAAAACCTTTACTAAAGCTCTTCTATCAACAGAATCGAACGCTTGCTCATAATCTATAAAACTGAGGATCAAAGGTGTTTGAAAACTCAGGCACTTCTCAATTATTAGCCAAAGAGTGAAAATTTTTTCGACACATCCTCTACCTTTTCTAAAACCGCACTGTTCTTCTCTTAAAACTTTGTCTACGGCATCTCTCAGTCTAAAAAGTATCATATTACTAAGTAATTTACTACCTACAGAGACAAGACTAATATCTCGATAATTACCACACTCACTTTTATCACCTTTCTTATAAAGTGGCTTAATTAAGGTTTTCCTAGAATCGTTAGGTACTCCCCCGTTTTGAAAAATCCCATTCATAATCTTCAGTAACTTATTTCTGACCTCAGAGCCACCATATTTAAGAAACTCATTTACCTCCCTATCAGCACCTGGAGCTTTATTATTATTTAATTCTTTTAGTACTGTTGCTAATTCCTCCTCATAAAACAAATCTTCCTTCACATCCAAGGTATCACAAACTTTTTCATTTTCCTCTATATCGTTTCCTGCAACTCTATCTCGGCTAAGCAAATTCTCAAAATGTTCGGCCCATCTCTATTTAGTTTTTTTCTTATCACTAATTGCGGCCCCATTCCTATCTTTAACTGGGCCAAGTCCGGATTGACTACTCCCTCTCAATTTTTTAATATGCCAGTACAATATTTTACTATTATGCCGTCTAGCTGCATCTTCCAGATCCTCGGCAATTTTATCCATGGCCTCCACTTCACACCTCCTTAGTACCTAAAAAACCAGCTCGAATAAACTGACTCGCAATATTTTCCAGTATGTGTAGAAGTCTAAAAACTAACCATTTACTGAAAAATGAGCTTCCTTAGGTTTTCTAGAGAAATATAACTGTATACTGAAAATGATTGATGTCTTAGTCAGTGAGACACCATTGAGAGACTTATAAATCAGTCTTTTATTTTGTGCTGGCTACTTATGGAGTGATCAAACAGTTCGTGGTAACGAACTGTAAGTAAGGAGCGACCAGGCTCAGTGGTGACCGAAACTCTAGAAATCGGAATTTCGATACCAAAAGATACATCAAAAGAATCAGATTTTAATGCTGATTTCAGATATATAGCTTTCATCAATTTTAGTCCTACCCATCAAAAGTTACGCGCCTGAGAAAATTTGGCTGATTTTCGAAAAAAGAGGAAAAGACCCTCTAAAAGTTATAGAACCTTAATGAAGATCACGCCATCATATTCAGTGTATCAGAGAACCCTAATGCAGAGGTTTCAAACTCCTATCTACAAAAATATGGAATTTTGCATTTTTTGCCAGAAAAAGATCACGGATACGTGTTTATTTGTTTTTTTTTTTTTTTCCCAGGGGTGATCGTATCGACCCAGTGATCCTAGAATATCGTGGGAGGGCTCATTAGAACGGAAATTAAAAGTTCTAGTGCCCTTTTTAAGTGACCAAAAAAATGG
>JAQQPU010007428.1:0-17274 GCA_029168905.1 Artemia sp. Kazakhstan ARC1039 | reverse complement strand
AAGGTTTTTGTATAAGGCGTTGTCGTAGAAACTTCAAAAAAGGCTCATTCGATTTTAAATTCAAAGGGCTAGTGCCCTTTTTAATAGTCGAAAGTGATTGGAGGGCAACTAGCCTCCCCACGCCCATAATTCCCCCAAACACATCCAATCAAAATTTTGAGATAGCCATTTTGTTCAGCGTAGTTGATTTTTATATAGAAAATATGTTTTTGAGGAGGACACTCCCCCACAACCCTTAGGGCAAGGGTTATAAGTTATGCCGTGGGGGCATATAAGGTTTTTGTAGAAGGTGTTGTCGTAGAAACTTCAAAAAAGCTCATTCGATTGGAAATTCAAAGGGCTAGTGCCCTTTTTAATAGTCGAAAGTGATTGGAGGGCAACTAGCCATCCCCCCACGCCAATCATTCCCCCAAACACATCCAATCAAAATTTTGAGATAGCCATTTTGTTCAACGTAGTTGATTTTCATATAGAAAATATGTTTTGAGGAGGACACTCCCCCACAACCCTCAAGGCAAGGGTTTTAAGTTATACCCTGGGGGCATATAAGGTTTTTATAGAAGGCGGTGTCGTAGAAACTTTCAAAAAGGCTCATTCGATTGGAAATTCAAAGGGCTAGTGCCCTTTTTAATAGTCGAAAGTGATTTGAGGGCAACGAACTCCCCTCGCACGCCCACCTTTTCCCCAAACACATCCAATCAAAATTTTGAGACAGCCATTTTATTAAGCGTAGTTTTAAGGTCTGGAAATTAGGTCTTTGAGGATGACAACTCCCCCACAGCCCTCAGGGCAGGGGTTGTAATTTAAGGATTCTCCGAATCCTTCATATTATTTTTTATGGAAGGGATACTCGTATAAACTAGAGAGGGCTCATTTGATTGGAAATTGAAAGTTCATGTTCACTTTTTAAGAATCAAAAGAGATTAGAGGGCAACTAGACCCCCCCCTCCACGCCGTAAATGCATCAGATAAAAGTTTGTTAAAAATAGTTGAAAGGTTAAGTAACAAAACTCTGGCGTCGACAAAACCCCCCAGGGCCCGGGGACAGGAAGGGATTCTCATATAAACTTCAGAGAGGGCTCATTCGATTGGAAATTGGAAGTTTTAGTCCAGCTCTTACGGGTCAAATTTGATCGAAGGGCAAATCCCCCCCCCCCCCCACGCCCTTTTTACCTAGCCCTCCCTTTGAACTAATTCTGTTTATACCTGCAGGCCTAATGAGAGTTAGAATGTTTTGGTATTAACACGCACCTATTAGGCATCTGTTCTCCTCCCTAACAAGGAAAGAAACAGAGAGTGTAAGGCAGTGGTGGATCCAGGGGAGGGGAGAGGAGGGAGCCCCCCCTAACGTAGTCTAAAGTAATGTAATTTACTTCATTAACGCAAGATTGTGTTAATTAAACTTGCTCCTAACGCAAGTTTATCGGATTAACCTATTTTGTGCCCCCCCCCCCCCCCCCCGAAAAATCCTGGATCTGCCCCTGGTGTAAGAGCACTATAAATTTTAATTTGTTATTCAGTGAACCCCGTTCCAAATTTTATGGGACCACCTCTTCCACATAAAGTGCCCCTGGAAAAATAAATAAGTAATAATTCATTGAACCCTTGTTGCTCTTTACTTAGGTAACGCTATAGCATTGCTTCTGACCTAAAAAGTTGAGTAGAAATTTCAGCTTCCATTTTTATGAATCTCCGAAATTATCTGAGGGGAATATGTTTGGGGAGCATATTCCACGGCTGGGAAATTTCTGCTGGGTGGAATTTAACGCGGGGAAATTATCGGTAGGAAAAGAAAATGTTCTTTGAGGGGGGAGGAATTTCCCAGGGGTGGGTTTTCCAAATGTGAATTACTCAGGGAGGGGACGACTAAACCCATTCGATAATATTCTAAATTTTACATCTGAAGGTAACGGGAATAAAGAATCAATGGAAATGTCAGAGATAGCACTTCAGGTTCCTTTAGACGATTTTGTTCGTGTCTTTTGAAAAAAGACATTTTCAAAAGACAGATTAATTTAATTTGTTTTACTTTCTCTGTGGCTGCGGAGGGGGGGGGGAGACTTCTCCCAATCACTGTCTCCTCTAAAGTTTCAGTTTTTATCTCAAGCCTTAAAAATGAACGCAATGTGATAAAAGTATAACTTAAAATAACATATATAGAATAATAGATGCACATAACACGGAACAATTAATCAAAATTTCATATTATGAGTTGAGGCTCAAAATTGAGTTGAGGCTCACCCAAATGATGGGCCAGGGGGCTCACCATTCCACAATCTAGGAAATTAATCCTGAAATAACTGAAAATATACAGTATTTTTGAGTATTTTAACGTCTTCCACAACTCAAACGGTCCAGAATTCTACAGCCCAATGAGTCTGTCTTATTTCTTAAATCGGGAAGGGAGGAGATAAGTGAAGTTCCGCCCCGTATTGGATGAGTCTCCAACCTCCCCCTCCCCCTCTCCTACTGTCTACGCTAAAGTTTTCTTCCTTCTGCCAACTACGCCGCCCCCACCCCAAAGACTTTAATAAGGTAAAGTTTTGTATGAGAAGAACACATAGTAAATCTATTGTAATTATCCAATTATAAGGTTAAAATACATACTCTGGGATAGATGTAAAATTGCTTTGGCACACAAAATCCTATTAAGGTCAATTCCAAACAGTCGTGATCCCTTTGTGTCAGCAAGTGAAATGGTCAAAACTTATTATTCCATCGCTTTACTGAAAACGAATTATATTTAAAAATGTTTTTTTGTACTTAATATTGAAAATAAATATTAAAATTACAGTAAAATTTTGAACTGATGAGCTTTCAGCAATTAATATCATTATACATTAAATATTCAGTTTAATTTATTAGTTCTTTCCAAGATTGGTCAAGACAAATATAGTTTCACTACAAACAAAATTTGGATACTGCCCCCTTTTTTAACTGCAAAAACCTAAAGCCTTCTGCGTCATTGGCGCTTCCCTGAAAACGAATTACTCTTATATTACAAATTTATTCTTTTCCAGTTCTTACAGCATTGAAAATGAAAATAAAAATTACAGTGAGAAAAAAATTTTGAACTGATGGATCTTTAAACAAGTAATATCATTATATATCTAATATTCAATTTGATTTTGTTTATACTTTCCAAGGCTGTTCAAGACTCATATAGTTTTCAGTAAGGCGCCAATGACGCAGTAGGTTTTATGCTTCTGCAGTGAGGCGATACCCAAACTCTTGTTTGAGTTAACTTTATTCGATTCAAACTTGATTTGCATATTCAATTTAAGTTTCACTCGTTTTAAGATTTATTTATTCTTTTACATTAATATATATTGTATGTTTGTTCGCATTGATTGTTTATTTAATTTCTGTTTGTATTAAGTTTCATTTATACTTTAATAGCAAACTATATTTTTCGTTTTAAGCTTGATGTTCGTATTCAATCTAAGCATTACTCGCTTTAAAATCTATTTATTCATTTATATTATTACTTGTTGTATGTTTTTTGCTATGATTGTTTATTTAATTTCTGTTCGTTTTGGGTTTCATTTATTCTTTAATAGTAATTTCTGGTCGTTTTGAGTTTGAATTTTAACAGGTATTCATATCTCCTGAGCTTAAGTTTAAAATGGCCATTACTTTTCTTTGAAAAACTTATTTTTCGGAAAGTTTTTTTTAATTAGTAACGAACAATAGCGAAAAGTTTCTCCAAACATGACACACATTCATAGCGCGCTGTTTGGGAAGCTCCCAGACCGTCAGAGTTATAGTTTCTCGTCGTGATGCGATAATTATTTGTCATTGCCCGTTCATGAAGGCGAGTTCATGAAGAGTGGCTTAGCTTGTGTTGTTTTAATGTGTTTCAAAAATCTTCTATGGAAAGAAATGGACTTTTTGCTACTGCTCGTATATGTTTATACTGTGGTGCAGTATCATTAAGCAGAAATAGAATAATCTAAAGACAGCTTTTTTTTTTACTTATAAGTTTTTGTATTTTAAGAAAAATTCTAAGTATGTTTGGCTCCACCATGAATTTTTCTAACAGTTTTTCAGAAATTTTCAAGAACTGTCTACAGTTAATTCTTTTATTTTAATTTAATTTATTTCATTGCTTATAGAAAAAAACGTGACTATGTAAGAGGTTTGAAAATCGAAAGTCTTTACACATGCTGTGGGAAGTTGTTAGGGAGGATGTAAAGAGGGTAGATGGAAAACATATTCAGCGTAATTTAGTTGCTGAATCCATACCCGAAAGTTTCCATTAAGATCACTTATAGAACAATAATCAAACAGACAATGCTGACGAATGGTCTGCGTTGCGCAGGTACTGATCTCCTGATTCAATACCTTCAGTCGGGAGTACAATGCGTGGTTGGGGGCAAATCGTCCGACAATTGCCGTTTTTCCCCCCAGATTTTTCCGGGTTTCCATGCCAGGAATCGAACCCCTTACATCAGGACTTCAAGTGTGGAGCGTTAATCTTTTGGCTAGGACGGCTCAATTCAATGTTCTTTCCAAATATATGCCCCTACCATCTCGATTGCGTTTCATTCTCCCTCTACTAAAGGGGGTGGAATGCAACCCTAACCTATACAGAAAAGTTTGCTGTTTGGAAGTGTATGTAACCTAAAATTAGACATCTCTATTTTGTTTAATTTTATTCATCTATTGATTCCTTTTTATATTTTTCAGGAGCCAAAAGAGTCAAAATCCAGCAAAGAAAATAGAAGGGAGTGGAGCTCTGATAAGTTAAAACGAGGAGAGGATAAAAAAGACAGAAGAAAGCAAAAGAAATACGATAAAACCAAACTTGTGGCACCTGAAAAGGAAGACTTTCACATTGTTACTGACAAAGTAAAAGAACTGATAAAAAAGGACAAAGGGAAAGCTAAAGAGCTAGATAAAAGTCATGATATAAATGACGGAAAAAGTAAAGAGAAGAAGGAAAAAAGTGAAAAATCTACTAAACGAAAAACCGTGGAAAAGTCACACAAAGCAGAGAAGGAAAAACTGAGTGAAGAAAAAGTCGAAGGGGTGAAGAATGAGCCAAAGGGAGATGATAGAAACTCTAAAAGTGAGGAAAAAAAGAATAGTGAACCTAAAGAAAAAAGAAGAAAGGGTAATGAATCCAAGAGTTCTGAAAAATTCATAAACATGAAGCATTCAACAGACAAAAAAGAAGTAAAAGACAAGCTTACAGTTGAGCATACGCCGGATATTGTGCCTAAAGTGAATACAGAATTTAGAGATACAACTAGAGAAGATGCGATTGAAATTACTAGAGATTTACTAGAGAAGAAAGTGAAAGTGAAAAATTACTCAACTTCATCGGTATCGGCGATGTCACTGGTATCGGCGATGTCGGCGATGTCACTGAGTTCCACCTCTCAGGTATATAACAGCGATAGCTCTCACATTCTGTCAACAGAACAGAAAAAGTTTAAAACCCCAAGAGGTAACAAAGAGGTAAAAAACAACAACCAAGAGGTAATTAGTGGTAAACCATGTTCCACCTCCAAAAATGAAAATGAGGTTAAAGTAGAGGGCAGAGACTCGCCCCAAGCAGCTCAGCATGTTATGAAAGCTAAAAGGGCTATCAAAAAAAATTTAATTCAGCGAGAAAAAAAAATGGTGGATAAGAAGAAGCAAGTGATCACGGCTGCTAAATTGAAGAAATACTCATCATCTCTTTCAGGACCCCCATCCTCGTTAGAAGAAGGCAAAACTGTTGATAATAACCCAACTGTAAGGCTTTCTCTGTTTGCTCAGCAAGACGAAGGAAGTGTACCTAGTGGACAACCTGTAATCCTGGCACACCTTCCTGCGTCAGTGGACCTACCAGCACTACTATTTTCAGAAGATTCGTCAGATGAAGACGTGAAAAATTCTCCAAAATTCGTTCTCTGTGCTCGAAAAGACAGTTTGTTGGGTAAAACTAGCATGTTTTCTAGTAGTGATGATACTTCTGAGTCTGAAAGTGACAATCTAACTTCCACTTTAATAAAAACGAGTCTTACTCAGAGAAAACCTCAAGATACCTCATCAGAGAGGCGTGTTCCACGCATTAAAAGAATCTCATCCCCAAGATTATCTCCTGAGCCAGTTATTAGACAGGGACCTGTTACAACGTTTCAAGAAGACTGCCAGGAGACTACTCCATCTGTGTCTTTGGTTTCCCTGAGCTCCGCCATTCAGGTCCTTAGCAGAGATAGCTCTCAGACACTATCAACAAAACAGAAAAAGTTTAAATCCCCAAGAAATAGCCAAGAGGAAAACAACAACCAAGAGGTAAATAGTTGTGAACCATATTCCGCCTCCAAAAATGAAAATGATGTTAAGATAGAGGGCAGAAACTTACCCCCAGCAGCTGAACATGCAATGAAATCCAAAAGGCTATTAAAACAAATATCACAGAACGACAAAAAAAAAATAGTAGATATGAAGAAGCAAGTGATCACATCATCTCTTTCAGGACCTTCTACCTCGTTAGAAGAAGGTGAAATTGTTGATAAAAAACAAACTACAAGAATTCCTCTGTTCGCTAACCAAAACGAAATAAGTGAGCCTAGTGGCACACCTTTATTGCTGGAACACGTGCCTGCACTACTGCTATCAGAAGATTCATCAGACGAAGAGGTAAAAAAGTCACCAAAATTTAATCCATGTGTTCAAAAAACCAGCTTGTTGAGTAAAACCAAAATGTTTTCTAATAGTAGTTATACTTCAGAGTCTGAAAGTGACGGACCTCCTTCCATCTTAGTTAAAAAACGTCGGTCTCAGAAACGACCTCGAGATGCCTCATCAGAGTGGTGTGTTCCACGAATTAAAAGAGTCCCGCCTCCTAGAGTACCTCCTGAATCCGTTACTCCAGATAATGGAGACTACATTAAGAGTAAACCTGCTGAGGTTAGGAAAGATCTTGAAAAGGAGTTTGCTGATCCGTCTAGCCTTGCAAAAAATTATTCGGCAAAAAGAACATCATCGAAAGTTGTCATTGAACAAGAAAAGAAATTGATGGATAAGAAAAGGCAAGAAATAGGAGCAGCTAAGTTGAAGAAACACTTAATATTTCTTTCAGAAACTTCAACCTCTTCAAATAGCTCTTCCATTTTAGTAAAACCGAGTCTGCCTCAGAAACGACCTCGAGATGCCTCATCAGAGAGGTGTGTTTCACGTATTAAAAGAGTCCCACTCCCACGATTACCTCCTGAACTGGTTATTAGACAGGTACCCGTTATACCAGTTCACGAAGACTACCAGGAGACTAAACCTGCTAGAGTCCAGTGCTAAGATTACAGTAGTGAGTTTAATGACCCATCTAGGTTCACGAAAGAGCATTTGAAAGAGTTAATGGAACTACAAAGGCGTGTTTGCTCAGTTTCTGATCTTAACATAGCCCAGAAAATTGTTGAACTTGTAGTGGAAACTGGATGTTTTGAATATACTGCGAATAATTTTGATTTTAATGCTTGTAACCTCGACCTTGTAACTGTCCGCAAACTTAGAAATATTTTAAGGTTTTGAAATTTGGCTGTGTTAGTTTTTTTTTAATTTTTGACTAATTTGTTTATTTATGCTTTTAAATTTTGTGACGAATCGCGAATGAGACTATAGCTATTATATAATAAACTTTTCCGTCCCTTTATGGATAGAATAATTTATTTTTGTTTGACTAGGAATATTCCCAAAGAAAGCCATAGATTTTTCTTTTGAATCATGAAAGAACTTTGACCTTGGAAGTCTCACTCTCTTGTGATATTATGAAGATCTGAGGCACGAACCCTGGTTTTACGCTTTGCAATATTAAATATTTTCGATTTCTTGATTTGCTTTGCTGTATGCATATTTCTTCCATTCTTTTTTTGATACCCTTCTGCCTAACTTCCATACTTGGTGAGAAATAAATTATTCTTATAACTGTTTCAGTATAGGGCCCTTCAGACCAACATCAAATTGTTCTAAACGTCCTACTGTTACTAATAATTCGCTGCAGCACTAAGCCACCCGAGGCCAACGCAGCTGCGCCGGTTCCGCCTCCAATCCCATCTATTTAAACCTTTACTCCTTACCCTTTCCCATGAAGCTCCATTTCGCTTTAAATAATTTCTTATAATCTCTTCCCTCCCTTCAGGGACGACCTTCTTATTTGGTGCCCGATGGATGCCCCAAAAAGTAGAATACTTAGCAATCTGTCAATTAATCCTTGACAATCTATCATCCGTAAAACGATGCTTTGCCACCTTAATCTTTCTTTCATTTTAGTTCTAAAAAATGAGCTCAAATGATATTTTCCGTACAGCTTATTAGTTGATATACGATAGTTGATAGTGAGGCGAATGCTCTATTAACACTAAATCTCTGTCACTATCTCTCTGTCACTC
The DNA here is from genome assembly GCA_029168905.1 of Artemia sp. Kazakhstan ARC1039. Classification (NCBI taxonomy): domain Eukaryota; kingdom Metazoa; phylum Arthropoda; class Branchiopoda; order Anostraca; family Artemiidae; genus Artemia; species Artemia sp. Kazakhstan ARC1039. The sequence continues at coordinate 8,896 of JAQQPU010007428.1, read as the reverse complement.
TGTCAGTATCTCTTGATAATGCATCTGGAAAACATTTAAAAGATCTTCCACAACCTTTTGAAGCGTCCATATTTCAGAGTCACGCGTGAACACTGTCGTGACTGCGGCTTCAATATTGAAAATCTTTAGTTTGTAGAGTTATTTTCAGTATCTTCCAATTGTTTTTTTTTTTAACTGCAGAAAGAGCTCCCCAAACATAACTGGGGAAAAATGTAATATATTTTGGAAAAGGACAATCAGCTACAACAATGTATCTCTTTTTGAATTGGTGAATTTTATCGCATTAGTTATGAATTTGAGTCACAGAATTGGAGTTACTTAAGGAAGGACTGAGCAACAAAACACATTGAAAATAGTTTTACCCTTCGGCTATCCATTGAATCAACCTAGTTTTTTTTCTTTTTAAGTTGAAGGTTAACTTTGCCAAGTCATTCCTTAATTCGGAAGCCCTCATCTATAATTTTAATTAAGTTTTAATTTTAGTTTTAATGATTACGTATTTATTATGTCTTGTTAAATTTTATTTGTGATTTACTGAAGACGGTCCTTGGACATAGAGACGAGATATTAATTTAGGGATAAAAAATTCCACTTTCTTAGATTAATGCTGTGTTTGCAGGATGGAAAGACAGTGTGGTCTTCATCGTTGTCAATATAAAAAGAGACTTGAAAGTAAAGAAATATTTGAAAACTAAAAACGAACAAGCTTTTGGGTAATTTAACTAAGCGTGACAATAAGGGAAACCGTTGTGCAAAAGAAAAAGGACCGAAAGTCACACCCATTGAATAAAAGGAAAAAATAAAAATATTTTGGCGAGTGCTCAATAATTGTTGACCAATGCTCAAGTTTTTAACATAAAATTTATTATTGACCAATTGGAGTGAAGGCCTTAAGGTGAATCTATTCTATTTTGATCTAATGCTATTTTCCTATCTTAAACAATGCTCAATGTCTTTCTCAGGAATTGGTATTTTTTAGTAAAAAATTCCATGTACATGCTCCTAAACATGGCCAAAAATATGTACGAAGCATTTTTTCCAAAAATACCATTGTTAATTAAATAAAAAATAAACTGTCCCGTGTCCTCTAATTTCTAAAAAGCTCTATCTTGAGATGATAGAAATAAATGAAAATATGAATGATATATAGTTTGAAACAGCTTAGTTATCCAAATTAAACTTACGAACCGGATTTTATTTATGTCATCTGATTTCTTAAAAAATTGCATTCTGCTTTTTTCGAAAACGGCCTCTGTTTACACCACAAACATTAGGGCCGTTTTTTCACTCATCAATGTGGTAAGATCTTAAATCTTTAATACTGTTTTTTCACTTATCAATGTGCTAAGATCTTAAATCCTTAGGGCCTTTTTTTTTACTCATCAATGTGCTAAGATCCTAAATCTTTAGGCCGTTTTTCTCTCATCAGTGTGCTAAGATCTTAAATCTTTGGGGCCGTTTTTTCACTCATAAATATGCTAAGATCTTACTTCTTTTGTCAGAAAACGCTTAAAAAGTGAAATGTTTGAGCTAAGATATTACATCTTTTGTCGTTTTTATGCAAACGTCTTTCATCATTCTGCTCTGGCCAGTGGTCTGGGAGCAATAATGAGTAGATCATCAAAGTTCTCTCATCATTGTTCTCTATGGAAGAAAAATGGCGTTCTTCATTATTTTTGCTAACATCAGTGAGATGTAAGATCTTCAGGGGCGAATCTCCAGCCTTTTTATTGGGGGGGGGGGAGGGAAAGTGGGGTCCATATCTGGATAGTCAAAAAGCATGGGATGTATAATATTTTTTCTCTACATGATTTAGGGGGGGGGCAACTGCGCCTTGCCACCCCTAAAAGACGCCCCTGAAGATCTTAGAACAAAGAAGAGTTAAAAAACGATAGTCTTTGCAGACAGATGAAAGATCTTACATGTAAGCTCTTATTGCTAAAAAAATTGCCTTTTTATTTTTGGCCAGATTACGGCTTATAAGGCCGAAAATACTCGGGGGGGGGGTTAATTGTTTTTATATGTATTTTGTAACAGGTACTGACTATTTTACTACATAATAGTGTTATATGTTGCCTTGGTTTTTTCAATGACTACTTCTAATTTTGTCAAAACCCTATATCTATCGCAACTTTGACAACAGGTTGGTTTAATTTGACATGCGGAAGTCTATTTCTAATTTGGTTGTTTTCTTACAGCTTGACTTGACTGCTTCGTTGACGGCTATAGAGAAATATAAAGATGCCAATCTTTCTAGCGATTTAATAGAAGGGAGCTGACGTTTACCCAACCCCCCCCCCTCTTCTCCCCACGGCGGACTGGTCTCCAATCACTTTTGACTTATAAAAACAGACTAGAACTCTCAATTTCATATGTAAAAATCACCCTCGAAAGCTTCTACGACCATGAGGATGAGGAAGAGGCAGTCCCCCTCCTATACGGAATGCTCATTTTGGGGTTAAATACTCTTTACTTTTGTAATAACAGTGTAGAATAGAAATATTCCCAGAAATCGAGAGGGATAAAACATCAATTCCATAGTTTTGATGTATTTTTTAAAGTTTTTGTTCCCCCCCCCCCATGAAAAAGAAAACCACCCACAACGTTACGTCCTAGTTACGGCCCTGATTGTTACACATCAGTCTCTGCCTCCCCCTCCCCTCTTTGTCTTAGAAATAATTCTGTATCAAACAGTTCGTGCTGTCAGTGAGGAGCGACTCAGTTCAATAGTCACCAAAACTTTAAAAAATGGAATTTTGATATCAATAGAAACGTCAAAACAACTTTCTTAAGTAGTGGGAGGGGTGCTGGTTCAACAGGGAGTCCATATCTGGGAGACAACTGGACACGAGCCAGAACATCTAAAAATAGCCTATGGCGATCAATCTACTCATTTAAGAAACTAGACCTAAAAACAGCCTGTGACGCTGGGCGAGCTAACCAGTCTGTGGAACTGGTTTGCGATGACAAGGCAATCTTACAACTTGACCTAGCTTCACTTCTCGGCTGTGGTCGCTATAATACACAAGCACATTATGAGGAGTGCATCAACTGGTTCATTTTGAACTCTGAGAAGTTACAAGAGATATTTAGCTCAAGGATACCATTCGAAACATGAAGGCACATTTTTCTGAAAGCTGAAATAAGCTTCTTAAAACATTTTAATGAAATTAGTGAAGTCGAATAAATTTTAAGCAATGTTATGGGGGAACCCTGAATAATTCATAAAATAGTGCTTAATGTGATTTTTCACTGTGTTTTGCAACGAAATTACACAACCTACGAAGAAAAATACGACGAAAATATTCAAATATATTCCTTTCAATTAAGAATAATTAGTCTTAAGTCAAAGAAATGCGCCTTTCTTCTGAATAGTTCATAAAATAGTGGTTAATGTGATTTTTCACTGTGTTTTGCAACAAAATTACACGAGATACGAAGAAAAATCAGACAAAATATTCAAATATATACCTTTCAATTAGGAATACTTTGACTTACTTGATTTATTTCCCATCCGTCCTTGAAGGTCGTTTTGGGGCCTCTTCTTTAACCAGTTCATTGATGTGCAGGTTGTAAGGTGAAAAGTTTTCTTTCCATCTCTTCGGAGGGCGACCTCTAGGTCGAGAACCGTGTACTCGTCCATCGAAGGTTATCTTCGGGAGACGAGTGCTAGCCATGCGTTGTGTATGTCCAAGCCACTTGAGTTGTTGTAGTTTTATTTTGTCCAGTATTGTAAATTTGACTTTCAGATTTTGGAGAAGCTTGGAGTTGGAGATTCTGTCATGGAAGGTGATACCAGCGATGCGTCGTAGGGATTTGGTTTCAAAGGCAGCTAGTCGGCGTTGATCGTCTGTTTTAAGCGTCCAAGATTCACAGGCATAGACGGCGATCGGAATAATGAGTGAGTAGAAGAGTCTCGTTTTGAGAGTTGTTGTTAAGTTCTTATTCCTCCAAATGGGCATCAGACCTTTAAAACTGGAGTTTGCAAGTGTCAGACGTCTCTCGATGTCTTTGAGTTGGTTGTTATCATAAGTAAGTAAGCTCCCAAGGTAGGCGAAGCCTTCCACCCACTCAATGGTACCTTCACCAAGCTGAAGGCTGAGATTTACATGTGAATCGAATTTGTGTGAACAGCGCATGGCTTTCGTTTTTGAGGTGTTGATTGCCATCCCGAAGAGGTTGGTGGACGAGTGAATGCTGTTAGCCTGAGATTGTAGATCTTGAAGGGACTCGGCTATTAGGACTATGTCATCAGCATATGCCAGTTTGTCTATCACCACTCCTCCGACAAGGGTGCTGGGCGGGTTATCTGTGAGTGAAAGGGCTGCAGTTAGGAAGAGATTAAACAGCTCCGGTGATAATAGGCAACCTTGAAGTACTCCGGTAGAGGTTTTGAAGCTCTCGGTAAGTCCCTCTCCAGTCATGACGTGGCTACTGAACTTCTTATACATGTCTTTGATCAGCGAGATCAGGTTGGATGGGATGCCAAAGTGAAGAAGGATGTGCCATAGACCTTCTCTCCATATCCGATCAAAAGCTTGTTTAAAGTCTATGAAAAGGTGGTAGATGCTGCGGCCAAGTTCGCTATACTTTTCCATGATCTGCCGAACAGTGAATATCTGATCAATTGTTAATCTATTAGGTCGGAAGCCGGCTTGGTATTCCGGAATGACCAGTGAGGAAATGGCTCGTATACGCTCGAGCATGACTCTGGTGAGGATTTTTGCTGCGTGGCTGGTAAGACTTATTGGGCGGTAGTTGTCGCAGACAGCTTTAGAGCCTTTCTTATGCAGGGGAATTATCGTGGCTTCGCACCACGGTGAGGGGAAGTGACATTTTTCCCAAGCAGCTGTGGCAATTTTGTGGTAAAGGTCAAGGAGTGGTTTGCAGTTTACTTTCAGTAGTTCGGGCTGGATTCCTTTCTTGAAGGCCGATTCACATTGATCACACGTTTCTTTAATAAAAGCACGATGAGCACGTCTGATGGATTTCTCAACAGCTCGTTTGAGTTGCTTGTACCGGTCCCAACTTTCTTTATCTTGCTTGTTTGTGAGTTGGCGCTTTTTGTCGCAGAGTGAAATGATCTCGTCTGTTATCCAAGGTTTCTGAATGTTTTTTTGGGTACCCAGTGTGGAATGAGCGACATCACATATGATATTTATGCTGCTAGTCACCAGGTTGTCAATGTCTTCCTTAGACAGGATAGGTGGAGATCTCGACTTGAGCTCCGAAATTTTTTCGGATAGAATGGTGATGTAGGTCATACGTGTGTTTTCGTCTTTCAGTAGATCTACTCGAAACTTGGGGGTTTTCTGAGATAACTTTGATGCTGTTTTAAGTCTTGTTTTGAACTTAGACATGACAAGCGAGTGGTCGCTGTCAAAGTCACCACCAGCTAGCGTAACTGTGTTTAGGACAGACGTTTTCCAACGTCTAGACACGAGGATATAGTCTATTAAGTTTTTAGTTTTTCCATCCGGTGAGGTCCAGGATGTCTTACGGCGAGGTCTGTGCTTGAATAGTGTGTTTGTAATGACGAAATCGCTGTCTCTGCAGAATTCGATAAGGCGTTCTCCTCTTCTGTTCATTTTTCCATGTCCAAATTTGCCCATTACATCTTCGTGTCCTGTGTGGTTTTTTCCGACGATGGCGTTGAAGTCACCAATGACAAAGATTATGTCCTTTTTAGGGACAGAATTTAATTAATAAAAATTAATTTTTTAAATTTTTACGTCACGTCACTCATTAAGTCATATATGGTTATTAGTACACAATAGGTTTTAGATATTACGTCATGTCACTTATTACGTCATATATGGTTATTAGTAGATAATCGGTAAAATATTCGTTCTTTATTATAATAAAAACTTCAAAAACGTATAAAAAAGTTGTTCATATTCATTTTTGTATATTTTTTTAGATTCAATTTTGTTTTATTCATTTTATATTCGTTATTATGAATCTGAAAAACATTTTGGGGGAGGGGGGTTCAAACCCACTAAACCCTTTGGATACGTCCTTGAACGTTATTAATTTACTTTAAAATGATCCATTGAACAACTCTCTACGATGTTCCAGTGCTAATCTATCTATGGAATATAAAGTTTAAACTACAACCTTACCACGAACTGTTTGGTTGCTTCAAAAATCAAATGTCTTTGAAAAGACAGCAGTATGGAAAGACATCAAAAATAGCGTTTTTAGTGGACAGTTTTTAGTGGAAAAATTTATCCCGTTTCAAAATAATTTGTTTTAGTTACAAAAAGTTTTTAACCCAATTAATTTCCTTTAAAATGAGGCATTGAACAACTTTCTACGATGTTACAGTGCCAAGCTATCTCTGGAAACAAAAGAAAGAAAGAAAAAAAATATCCCGTTTAGGCAGAATTTTGTAGTAGCTGCCACTTTTCTTGATTTTCAAACCAATATATTTCCCTTGCTGTTCAAGCCAAGGGACAGAAAGTTTCCTATACAGGGGTTTTGGACAAGGTGGTTTTAATGGTGTACTTTTTGTTTTGATCTGACTCCTTTTTTAGGAACTATGGTTTTTTTTTTATTTCTTAACATTGGACGTGATCGTCTCTTACTAGGTTGCTAGCTACCGCTGCAACCCGGAAAAATGTTCCTAACTAGCTAGCTACTTAAAATATGCAGCTACTTAAAGTATCGAACATTTTTATTTTTTGTTAAAAATAAAAATTTTTCTATAACATCAACCAAAGAGAAAATAGTTAAACCAAAAAGACCAAAACAAAAATAGAAAATAGAAAATATTTTCCGCTCCGAAATTGTTGTCAAAATGAAACTCACTTATTAAAAACTTTATTATTTATTGTTTCAGAGACTCAAATATTTTCTGAACAAGGGCACAGGCAAGGTTTTTGGGGGGACGGCATTGAAAACAACTTATTTTAAAAGCAATTAACAATAAAGTTAATTGCTGTGACTTATTATTAACAAAATAAGTCATATTTTCAGAAAGTGGCTCCCTGACTATTACTTCCTTCGAATAACAGTTAAAGAAAAGCCTCCTCTTCAAGGAGGCCCCCTCTCCCAGCGATAGAAAATTAATGAAGTTGCTCTGTATAGTAACAAAAATTACCGTTGAAACACGAGGTGTACGTCGGTTCATGGTTTTGGTATGCTATTTATCTGCATTCCTACGGTTTTAACTTTTCAACCCTATGTTGAAAAGTTGTAAAGTCATCCTATATGACAATTTTGCTCCCATTTGATGGCACAGATTCAGCTTTATCTATTAACTGAATTATATTTTTTATATTTGCTTTGGATTTAGATTGGAATATGCGTTGTCATGGTTTTTCAGAATTTTTTTGCAGTTTTTTCTCATACCTTTTGTTTTATCATAATATAAATACTGAAATATCAACTATAGTTAAGTTGCTTCATAATCATAGGTTTTAGCTAGGTCGTCTCTTACTATTCCAATTAAGAAAAAGTCATAGGCTTTTTCCTGTTTGTAATTTCACATAAAACAAAGAGCATCTATTCTATATTAGAGAACAACCAGCTTAAGTTCATGACATTTTTTGTCTTTCTGTCTTTACAAAAAGTCCGGGTTGCAGCGGTAGCTAGCAACCTAGTAAGAGACGATCACGTCCAATGTTAAGAAATGTAAAAACCCATAGTTCCTAAAAAAGGAGTCAGATCAAAACAAAAAGTACACCATTAGAACCGCCTTACCGCCCTTTGGCTTGAACAGCAAGGGAAATATATTGGCTTGAAAATCAAGAAAATTGACTTTAACCACGTTATTCTCCACAAACGGGATATTTTTTTCTTTTTTTCTTCTTTTCCAGAGATAGCTTTGCACTGGAACATCGTAGAGAGTTGTTCAATGGCTCATTTTAAAGGAAATTAATTGGGTTAAAAACCTCTTGTAACTAAAACAAATTATTTTAAAACAGGATAAATTTTTCCACTAAAACTGTATTTTTGATGTCTTTCCATACTGCTGTCTTTTCAAAGACATTTGATTTTTGAAGCAATCAAACAGTTCTTGGTAAGGTTGTATTTTAAACTTTATATTCCATAGATAGCTTAGCACTGGAACATCGTAGAGAGTTGTTCAATGGATCATTTTAAATTATCCGGGTTGCAGCGGTAGCTAGCAACCTAGTAAGAGACGATCACCTTCAATGTTAAGAAATATAAAACCCCCCAACTCCTAAAAAAAGAGTCAGATCAAAACAAAAAGTACACCATTAGAACTGCCTTGTCCGAAACCCCTATAAAGGAAACTTACCGCCCTTTGGCTTGAATAACAAAGAAAATATATTGGCTTGAAAATCAAGAAAATTGACTTTAACCACGTTATTCTCCACAAACGGGATATTTTTTTCTTTCCGCCTGATTTTTCTCCTCAGCTAGCTGGGCACTGGAAAATCATAGAGAACTGTATAATAGCTCATTTTAAAGGAAATTGCAACATCTAGTCACTTTTGTAATTAAAAATAAAATACTTTTTAAAGTAGAATCAATTTTTCCAAAAAAATTGCTTTTTTGATGTATTTTCATACTGCAGTCTTTTCAAAGATATTTGAATTTTGAAGCAATCAAACAGTTCATGGTAATGAAATCTATAGTAATAATAGCTACTTGTCTCAATAGTAACCGACACTCCTGGAACCAAAATTTTCTTTTTTGGCTTAATCGCTAAAGTTATTATGTAAACTGCAAAAATAATTAAGATGTCTAACCAGTAATAGTAATTTCTTAATTTAAACTACAAAAATACATGAAAATTTTATAATTAGTTTTACTTTTTGTCTCCTGGAACCAAAATTTTTTTTCATCTAAGTTCAAATCATCATTGTATCCTGGAACCAATTTTTTTTGGTTTGTACCCCGTAAAGTACGTATCTCCATATTATTG
>JAQQPU010007427.1:0-13225 GCA_029168905.1 Artemia sp. Kazakhstan ARC1039 | reverse complement strand
AAGGTTCTTATAGAAAGTTTTGTTGTAGAAGATTTAAAAAGGGCTCATTCTATTGGAATTTGAGAGTACTAGTGCCTTTTTTTTATCCGTCAAAAGTGATCAGAGAGCAAATGCCCCCCACACCCATCACTTCCCCAAGTATTTCCAATCAAAATTTGATATAGCCATTGTGTTCAATGTATTTGAAAGGTCTGGAAATTATGTCCTGAGGATAACAAATCCCCCCAGCCCTCAGGGCAAGCGTTGTAAGTTATGCCCTGAGGGAATATAAGGTTTTTATAGAAAGCATGGTCATATAAACTTCGGAGGGGGCTCATTGGATTGGTAATTAGACGCTCTAGTGCTCTTTTTAAGAGTCAAAGTGATTGGAGGGGAGCTATCCCCCTCCACACACACACACGTCATATTGTCCTGAAATGTATCTAATAGAAATTTGGAGATAGCCATTCTATTCAAAATAGTCTAAATATCATATAACAAGGTTTTTGGGGTTGAAACAAATCCCAGAGATTAGGGGCAAGGGTTGTAAGTTATGACCAGGGGGTATTTAAGGTTTTATGGAATGGATGGTTGTTCAACTTTAGAAGAGGCTCTTAAAAACTTAATCACTTTTGGCTATTAAAAAGGGCACAATCCCCTCCAATTTTCGAACTAATGAGCCCTTTTTGAAGTTTCTACGACAACTCCTTCGATACAAAGTGCCCTGGTCTAAACAAAGAAATAAATAATATGTTTTGCCAACATTGTTCTTTACTTAGGCAGCGCTGTTGCGCTGCCTATGATTGGAAGTGGCTAATTTGGACCTTCTCTATACCATACCTTCCAATATCATTAGATATGACTTTAATATAGATGTTATACCATAAAAAATCATGTACAAAAGCCAACCATTTGGTAAGGTAAAACCCCAGACTAGGAATCCAAAAGACTATTTTCTAGAATCTGGGATGTTTCCAATTTGTGAAGATAGTACTTAGAAGGAAAGAAGCTTTTCAAAAGATTTGATTCATAGCCAAATGAAATCAAGTTAAAAATTTGACTCTAAGAAGTACCTAAACAGGCTATGAAGTTTGGAGCATAAATGAAACTTGAAGCCTAGATTACATTAGAAAGGTAAAAAACAAACTAGAGACATGTGATGTGACATGGGTATAAATCCAATATACTGATGCTTTGCTATTCTGCCTCCCATGAAGTCATAAATGCTGCCCTTGGAATGTGATTTTTAAATAAGGCTAAAATCACCTGAATAAAACAGTGTATCTCTTGGATGGATTTGTTTTTTAAATTTCAATATCCTGTGAACATCTTCCACTTATATGACTATGTCATAAAAATGGCTTAAGAAATTTTAAAGGAGGGTAATTCACAGTTCAGAAGAGTAAGGCACACAGATTCATTCCTGGCATGTTTTAAGTCCTCCACGAATTTTGTGCAACTAGTTGACCTACCTACAAAGATAAGCCAACCATTCCAAGGGAAAAGAAAAGTAAATTACATGCTTCAAAGAAGACTTCTGTAAATACCCCCACAGTTTATGGTCATTTTTCTTTTTTTTTTTTTTGTAGAAAATGTCCTCTGTTTTAGGACCCAAAGTGATTAAGTAGGTCAGAGAAAGGAGGGGTGCAGGTAAAAGAGAAGAGGGAATAAAAATGTAGGTCTATTTTCATTAATGGGTTTTACAATTGCTCAACTTTTGCAGCAATAAGATTTCCCTCATAGCAAAGAACATAACTAATATTCTCTTAGTGCATAAGTTAAAGGTAATATATATAGCTTTAAATGCTTTTTCATAATAACAGAGTTCGGTGTCTTAATTTTCTTTAGATCAGATTCACTATTTTTTTAGATTGGAGTACTCCCCCTCTCTTATCCCCTTCTTTTGTATGGATATGCCCATACACAGCAAAAATCATTTGTCTTGGCTTTTCTACTTTTTTTGTATTTTCACTGTATCTGCCGTCCTTACTGCTAGTGCTACTACAGTAGCTGAATTAACTAATTGAATTTCTTGATTACCTAATATTGCTTCTTCATCTTCAATTATTTCTAATACAAGTAGTTTGTTATTCTTAGCGTTAACCTATTAACCTAATCCTACACCTCTTACTGAGAATCTCCAACAATTCTTTTTTTTTGCTAGAATTTTCAAATTTTGTTTTTTTTAAGTACAGGAGTTTTATCTTCCTATTTGACCAAGTTTGTTTTCCCATACCTTCAAAATGAAAGGGAGCTATGGGGCTCAATGCCTATCTACTGTATTTTAATATGAATTAGCTTAAATAAAAATAAGAAAATTTAGGGTTAAAAAATGCACTTGCTAAGTTGTGAGATAATATTTTGGCTTTTTGTGGGCCAAAGTTATTCGGGAATATATAAATACTAAAAGTACTGCTTTTGTTGTACCGGGTTTGGTTTTGTTAAGTACAAATCCATTACTATTCTTCAAAAGTATGAAATTTGGTATGATTGTTGTATGGCTGATTATCTGATACAAGGTTCTTAGACATGTTGAATCTTGAATGTTGAAGAGTATGATTTTCTTTGTTAGGCCACCTCTTTTGGAATTATTTCCTGGGAAAAAAGATTACTATGCAAACTTTGTACACTAACTGTTTTGGCTATGTAACTAGAAACTTAATAGATTTATATATTTTAAATCTGCCTAAGGAAGTAGATATTATGTATGTATATATTTTTTTAAAGCTTGCAATTCATTATCAAGAATAATTTCACAGAGCTGCCGATTTTAGACTCCATTGATGCTGCTTTGTTATTTTGCAACAAATGAATCAAGATAGAATATATTTCAGAATTGCTATCTAAATATAGTTGTATAATTTGTTACATTTTGTAGTTCTTTATTACTTCTTTAGAGTTACTGAGTATTTCTTATAAACTTTTGACTCCCAGTTTGTGTTTAAAGGCACCATATTTTTATTGCTTGGGCTCTTGAGTTAATTAAATAAAAAAACAAGTTTTTTAACTGAAAGTAAGGAGCGACATTAAAACTTAAAACGAACAGAAATTATTTTGTATATGAAAGGGGCTGTCCCCTCCTCAACGCCTTGCTCTTTACGTTAAAGTTTTTCATTGTTTAAAATAAAATAGAGTTGTGAGAAAGTCAAACTTTAAAGTGCGAAAAGAGCGAGGCGTTGAGGAGGGGACAGCCCCTTTCATATACAGAATAATTTCTGTTTGTTTTAAGTTTTAATGTTGCTCCTTACTTTCGGTTAAAAAAACTTGTTTTTTTATTTAATTTTTGAACGTTTTTGAGTAAATGCAGGTTTTGATCTTGGCTCACCATACATGAGTAATTAAAACAAAATTTTCATATTAATTTACTTTTATTTAGTTAAATGGCTTTCTCGAAAACTTGTTTAATTTTATTTATGAACATTTTTATTAGTAATAAATATACGTAACTTACAAATTAACTTACATAACGAACTTCTATATTCATATATTTTTAATACATATATTAGGGGGTTCGGGGGATTAAGTCATCCTAAAAGACATACTTATAATATTTTCGACCATGCTGAACAAAATGGCTATGTCAAAATTTTGATCAGGTGCAAAAAATGAGCATGGGAGGGGGCCTAGTTGCCCTCTATTTTTTTTGGTCATTTAAAAAGGGCACTAGAACTTTTAATTTCCATTCCAATGAGCCCTCCCACGATATTCTAGGACCACTGGGTCGATACAATCACCCCTGGGAAAAAAACAAAAACAAACACGCACCCATGATCTTTCTTCTGGCAAAAAATGCAAAATTCCTCATTTTTGTAGATAGGAGCTTGAAACCTCTACAGTAGGGTTCTCTGATACGCAAAATATGATGGTGTGATTTTCATTAAGGTTCTATAACTTCTAGGGGGTCTTTCCCCCTTTTTTCGAAAATCAGCCAAATTTTCTCAGGCACCTAACTTTTGATGGGTAGGATTAAACTTGATGAAACATATATATTTTAAATCAGCATTAAAATCTGATTCTTTTGATGTATCTATCTGTATCAAAATACCGTTTTCTAGAGTTTTGGTTACCATTGAGCCGGGTTGCTCCTTACTTACAGTTTGTTACCACGAATTGTTTGATTTGAGCTTCCTTGGATGAAGTCCTTGTAAACATTAAAATATTCTTTGGTGCTATGTTTTCCAACATAAAAAAATCTCAATTCAGTGTATTTGGAAATACCAATGATAGGAGCAATTGTCAATGGTATGATTCAGACCATAAGTTAAAACATTCCTTTTTAGATGTCTCCACCTGTCTATGCTGATCTTGGTAAATCTTCAAGGGATGTTTTTGGTAAAGGTTATCATTTTGGCCTTGTAAAGCTAGAATGCAAAACTAGAACTGCCTCTGGAATGGAATTCACAACTTCTGGCAGCAATAGCACAGATACTGGAAAAGTTGTCGGAGCACTGGAGACAAAGTACAAAGTCAAGGAGTATGGTATGTAGTCTGTATTGAATTGTTGTGGACTGAATTCAATTAGGTTTGACAAAGTTGTGCATTAGTTTTTGAAATTTGGAATGATATCTACATAGAGTACTTATTTAATTCGTGATAGGTCACACTGTTGTTCCTATAGAATGTCAGAAACGAATTTTAGCAGGCTGTCATCTTATTTTGATCATCTGTAGATAAAGCTAGTGTATCAACAATAAATGCAACCTTGTACAAGTAGGCCTTTTTTGAGAAGTAAAACAAAGAGTAAATATATTTTTTTTTTATTCCATCCCCTTTCTCTGATTGTATGCACATAGAAATCTCTAGTTGTGTGCGGAAATTTGTTGTGGCTATGATAAAATTTTGCAAAAATGGTGACATTTTTATTTCAGCACTTTTTATTATAGCACTGCAGATGTAAAATCACGGTGAATATTTAATATTTATTTCAAAAGATCTGGGAGTTAAAATTGCTAAATAATCTAGAGCAATAACTAAATTAAGTTCAAATAATTAAAAGATAATGTATAGAAGAAGCAAAAAATATTGTATTAAATGGTCAAAACATGTTTAATACTTTAATACAGATCAAAAGGTAAGCAAAAAGAATAATAAAAAAATAATTTTAATAATTTTTTTGGAATCCCAATATCCAGGCTTGAATAAAAAGGTGCAATGATTCGAATTTAACAGGGTTCTGAATTTAAAACATTTTGTTGTTCTAAAACTGCATACAAATAAAGTAAATAAAGTTTTCCAACATCCTTGGGGGGGGGGGGAGCTACCGATTTTAAGAACATAATAGACTTTCAAATTATAATTTCTAAAGAATTTCTAACAAATTAGAAACATAATCATCCTAAAAGTAATATAGAATAATATAAAAGTAATAAAGAGTCATATTCTCAATTCTGGTAACTAGTTAACTAAATAAAAAACTTAAAATTTACACCCTATCTTTTTATTTCTTGTTTTATGTTATAAAGAACTGAAGGGTATATCTAGTATTTTCTTAATTTGATAGGGGAGTAAACAGTAAAGTTTTGGATATTATGGCAGGGACAAACTTGTTTTGGGAGTCATCAAGAAAAAATATGGTTTAATTGTTGAGGGCAGGTACATAGATTGGCTTTAATTTAGGTGTATGACACTCTTTATGAATTTATCTCTTGGTTTTGGAGCAAGAAGTGATGAATGTATTTGCCCTTGTCGTTTGCGTCTTCCCTACCTTAACCCAGTTAAATACCCTTCTATGAATATATAAAGTTTATAAAGGCTCTGAAGAGGACTTTTAGAAGCAGAAACCTTCACCATTTTACATTCTAGGAGGGAAGAGGGAGGATAGGCAGGGGTGAATATTCAGCATTTTTATTGGGGGGGGGGGCAAGAGGGGTCCATATCTGGATAGTCAAAGGGCATGGGAAGCCTAATATTTTTTTCTATATTATTGGGGGGCAACTGCCACCCCCAAACGACGCCCCTGGAGAGGGGATCAAAATTGACAAATAAATATCCCAAAACTTCGTTGCATATCCTCTACTATGTATTCCTTGGATTTCAAGACTTTCATGCAGAAAAAAAGAATGTCTTATCTTCACAGTTTTGGAATATATACATACATCTGTTAAAATTTTGGGATTGTTTTTTCCTAAAAGTTCCTGGCCAACTTGTCAGGTCCCACTTGCATGTGCGATTTCGAGCAAAATTTTGTATTGCTTGATCTCCAGAAATGCCCAAGTTAATAGGTTTTTTTTCTTGAACACACTGTAATTTCCTGGTAAGATTTATCCTGTTTGGAAATTATATCTCAGCTGGAGACTACAGGTTTCTTGGTCTTGAGACAGTAACCCCAGGATCTAGATTTCTGGTTTCTATGCCCCATTGTCCTGGAGGTTTACCTCCTGGTTCTTGAAGGATAAAATTTACTTATTAAATGGGTTGTTTTTTTTTCAAATCTATTCAGTAAAAAGTGACTGCTTATTTCAACAGGGAAGAAAACCTCATAAACCTTTGTCAACAGTCTTATCTCAAGAGTTCAAATAATTGAGAATGAAATAGTTATTGCTGAGAATTTTACCTGCATCTTTTGATAATGCTGGTCTTCTTGCACACTGAGTAATCCAGTCTTCCTTTAATTTTCGCCATTTTTAATAATTATTATGCTGTTCAAGTGTTTTTGAGTACCTTTCAATTAAGAGCCATTAAAGGACTTTGGTGCTAAATCAGCTTAGAAGCAGGACTGCCCCTGAAACTTTAACAATATCCCAAGATTAGCTTGCAAAATATCCAAAGGTTAAAAGAAATTAGAAGATATTGGATAACAATTAGGCATATATGCTCTTTGGTAAGGGTAATGAGGGCGATGTTTAATATACATACTTTTTCAAGATCCAGTGCTCTGGTCAGAGCTTAAATAACTGTTCTTAAATAAATGTCAATGAGTGGCATCCATGCTCAGTAGGCTTCTATGCTGTAAGACACTTGATAACTTTGTTTCTTTTTTCAGGTCTCACGTTCACTGAAAAATGGAGCACTAACAACGTCATTGCAACTGAAATAGCAATTCAAGACCAAATTGCTAAGGGGCTAAAGGTGTCTTTCGACAGCTCCTTCTCGCCAGACACTAAGTGAATTTTATTTATTTCAGACTTTTGCTTTTGGCGTTTCTCTTGCAAAAATCTACATCTAAGTATACTACAATTTTTTGGGATTAGTAGGAAGTGGGGTAGCTTTGCCACTATTAGTGTATGGTGTATAGTTAACTAATTGTAGCGTTTCCAAAGGCGCGATTCAATAATGGCTTTTCAACAAAGGAAAAAGTTATTTTCGTCTTATTTTTCTTTTATATTGCCAAAATGTGTTTTGATTGACATTTTCAAGGGGGGGTCCCTGGTTACGCTCTTGGATCCCAAAAAAATAACAGCTAATTAATTTCATTTTACATTGTTAAACTGCAGGGGAAATAGTGGAAACAGCTTCATGCTATTGACTGTGTATTGTTTATTCTTAGACGACTTTATAGTGTCAAAACAAATCTGGTGGTATGGGGAAAGAGGACGTATAGAGAGTAAGTCTCCAGGGCATTTAAGATCATAGAAACGGTACCTGAGAATTTGTGATAATTCAAAACTGAAATGCTATGTATTATGGTTTTCTTTTTTTTTTTTTTTTGTGTTTCTTTTTTCTCTCATAACTTCTTTCGCTACGTTCAACTTTAATGCCTCAAACTAATATTAGTAGTATGTTAGAATGGTAATCTATAGGACTCAAATATGCTATTTGCAAGTTTGTTTTAAACGCAACAAAGAGTATTTAATTGCCAACGTTTGGAGTATTTAGAGCACTGAGTATTTAATTATAAATTAAGACAACTTGCGTTGAAACTGGAGCAAGTAATAGAGTATACAGATTCAAAACTTCGGATTTCTTTTTAATTTATTCAAAGGGAAATGACTCCTGTTTTGTGGGGATCCTGAATGAAGTAAATAATTTTTTTTAAAAGAGCTAACAGTCTTCAGAAAAGGTCAAAAGTTCCGTTGACAGCATCGCCCACGTTAAAACTGAATTGAGCACTTTGTTTAAAAGTGGCTTTCCTTTTTTGATCCATTAGACGCCCATGGTAACGTACTCCATGACCAACTTTTGGAAATCCTAGTAAATCTGGAATTCTCTATTCCTTTCATCGTTTGCATGAATGCATTTCTGACCAAATCGGCTTCTATATTTTAGTAAATGAGATAACATGGGAGCTTAACCTTAATATCGTTAGCCTTCCCTCAGTGATCCCGTTTTGATCCCTCTCCTTTCAGCCTTTATGGAAAAGAGTATGACACTCATTGTTTGGCACTCATTGTCATACAAAAGTATGACACTCTTTGTTTGGCCTTTCCGCGGATGGCATTTTACGGAAGTCCGAGAAGGACATTGATCT
Organism: Artemia sp. Kazakhstan ARC1039; assembly: GCA_029168905.1. NCBI lineage: Eukaryota > Metazoa > Arthropoda > Branchiopoda > Anostraca > Artemiidae > Artemia > Artemia sp. Kazakhstan ARC1039. The sequence goes on along the minus strand of JAQQPU010007427.1, from coordinate 4,839 downwards.
ACTACAAAGATTCATCCTAAAAGTTATAACTCTAAGCTATTGGTCTTTTTCATCCTTTTGTCTTTCATTCTCAATCAGAAAAATCAATCCCATCATTTTTACTAACAAAAAAAGAGGCCTCCCATGCCAATTAAATTACTTTCTAGCCAGATCCCATATTGTAATACAGAAAAGCTGCTTGGTCTTGGAATCGACTCTAAGCTATGATGATGTGAACAAATTAACTCTGAAAAATGAGCATTGTGAAGAGACTTTCCCTTCTAAAAAGTCTAGCTGGAACAAATCGGGAATGTTACGCAAAAATTGCACTAGATTTTTCTAGACGGCTTATAAAATTTACTTTAGTAAATGGAATCCAATTTTCCTCAGCTGCTTTCTGTCATCTTTGAATACCCTTGAAGATGTACCCAAATTGAGACTTAGCTTCCTCATAAATTCAAGCATATGGTTGTAAATATATAGTGTGTGAAGGTACTTATGATGCAAAGAAGACAGTTTGCCCAATGCTAATTGAAACTGGAAATTGTTTCTATTAGTAAATACATTCTAAGCCCACACTGGCTATACATGACGTATAAACAAAGAAAAGAAAGGATATAGTAAATGAAAAATAAAATCACCGCCTGTAGCAAACTATGAAAACGAAAACAAGCAAATATTTCGACAAGGACCTCGCAAAGTCGTCCTCAGTGCTCAGAAAAAACAAAGACAAAGTCTAACTCTTTGAAGTTTTTTATTATTAGTGTTTCAATTTGTTGTAGAGGATATTTTTTTTCTCTGAAACATTGAACTTTGTTTTGTTTTATCATTTTAAGTCTTAAAATGTTTCCTTTTTAATTTTTTAAATAAGCTATCTTCCAAAAATCGTTTTCTTTTATAGCAAGAAGTCTGGTATGGTCAAAGCGGATTTCCGTGCTGATAACGTATCCGCTAACTGCGATGTTGATCTAGATTTGAATGGGCCAATTGTTCATGGAGCTGCCGTCTGTGGCCTTAATGGTAGGTTTTTCCAATCTTTAATATTTGCATCATCATGTTTTTCTCTAAATTTGTGTGCCAATATGAGGAAAATAAGTAAAAATTTTGTCCTCCTTTTAGTTAAACTATCAAAATAGTTGTGTTATGTTTGTGATGATGTCTATCATCGACTTGTTTGGGAAAATCGTCAGAAAACTAATATTGAGTTTGCTAGTAGTGTGCCTTAGCCCTACTACAAGGGTGTTTAAGAATATGGAAAAAAGAGGCGATCTCTCATACCAATTTTAGATGAAAAAAAACGTAAATATTTGGTACGGTATTATATTTAGGATCAAGGGGATCGACCGCGAAATGGCTCCCTTTTCCAGAAAATTAAAAAACAAAACAAAAAAGGAATATATGAAGTTGATGTCAACATAGAAGAAACGACAAGTAAAACGTATCAATAGGGGCTAGGAATAATATAAAATCACTCTTAAAATAGTTAATATCTCTATCGAGCCATCAGTTGATTTGTCAAATCCTGCTTGAACAATGATCTACACATTTAAAATCTATTTAATCGCCATCAGTTGAATTGAGTTATCGTGATTCACTATATAAACAGTTCTTTAACTTGAATCCTCATAAAAGATTACTTTGTTTTACCCCATTTTCGGTTTTGACTCAAATTAGATTACTAAAGCTTGGGAAGATGCCAGGTCACATGGCTTGTTACCTGAACACCTTTCGTGCACTGTAACTACATGAGCAACTGAAATTATTAGACAAACTAATTGCACATCCATTATGTCCCATAAACATTATTCCTTGATGGGATTCTCCCATCTTTGATAGAAGATAAATTTTTATGTGGGGGACCATTAGTTTGGCTTCCTGAGTGGTGTAGAAGTCCAAAATGCCCATGCTGCATTTCTAGTGATATAGGAGCACCATCGTAACCATAAAAAATAACTTTTTGTGTGTGGATTAGGTATTTCAAAAGCGTTCGATAGCATGTTGCAAAACCATAATTTTCTGTTGTTGGTGCGTGGTTGAGTAAACTCATTAACATATTAGTACTTGAGAGGCCGGCGTGGTAATTAGTGAGTGAAAATTTTTAGGGGAACCAAATTTGCATTCGTCGAAGAGTCAAACAAGGATTAGTTCTTAGCCCTGTTATATTCAACGCTGCGATTAGAACATATACACTGTACCTACCCATATATGTGCTAGACGGCATTGATATAAGCTATATGCTGAGGAATTTTTTGTTGTTTTAGGATAATTTAATTCAACACCAAATGCAATTAATGTGTTACAGTCACTTTTGTGGGAAATAGGATCGGAGTTAGACTTTAAGCTTCGAGCTAAATTGTATTAGATACTTTTTGAGCTAGAGATACTGGAAATGTGCCAATCATACCCAGTCTCCCATACTTGCCATAAAAACATCTAAATCAACATTTCTCACTTGCTAAATAATGGTCGAAAAAAATATTGTATATGTTGTCATTAAAATGATATCTCTGGAGGTATGCTATGTATTTTTCTGTCAATTTTAGAACTTTCTGTCTTGTTGCATCGTATTCATTGTGAATCTTGAGCTATTCCTATCTTTACATTGATAAAAACATAACAATGTTAGTTTCTGGATTTGCGGAGTGTACCTGTTTAGTATCCAGAGAATTGCTTGTGGCCCATTTTTCGTCTCCTGAAAAATGAACATTTCTTTACACAAGGGGTGTGAGTGTCACAAATATTATGGTCTCTTTTAGAAAAAAATAAATGGGAGAGGATAATTCATTATATATATATTTATTTACCCATTTTCTTGTATAGGATGGCTGGCCGGCTACCAAATGACGTTTAATACCGCGCAATCGAAGTTGACTAGAAGCAATTTTGCTATTGGGTTCCAAGGCCCAGACTATACTGTTCATACAAATGTGTACGTAGTTCTTTTTATATTTTTTTCCTAGATTAATGATTGCCTCTATTTATTTATTTTTATTTTGCAAATGTCTTTCACTATTCTGCTGTAGATTTAGCTTCTCTGACTTTTATTATTTTATTATTATTCATTAAAGCAATTTTTGTTTCTTATTTAATGCATTCACTGTTTGACAGCAATGCTCTTCATGTGAAAATTCCTCTCGGTTTGCTTGATTATCTGCTTTTGCTCTCTGCTATCTGCTTTTTCTATAACTTATGTATCATTTTCTTCTGTGACCTAAATATAAAAATGAATTAGGTTATTTTACATAATAGCATTTCTAGGTAATGTAAGTAACATTCAGTTGTGATGAGGCATGCTCAAATTGATCTGCAATGGTAGCAGGGGCGGATCCAGGATTTTTTTAGGGGGGGGGCAAAACAGGTTGATCCGATAAACCTGCGTTAGGAGCAAGTTTAATTAACGCTAACTTGCGTTAACTAAGTAAATTACACCACTTTAGACTACGTTAGGGGGGGGCGCCCTCTCGCCCCTTCCCTGGATCTGCCACTGAATGGTAGTCATAGTTTTGTCGTGTGAAACCAGAGGAAACACGGAAAGTTCTGACGCACTAATAATGCTCAATTATGTCGGTACTAGAAAATACCAACTAGTATATACACTACTGTTTCAGGTAGTAAAAACAATCATGGAAAAGAGATTAGTGCTGACGCAATTGTGATAAAATATGAAGTCCGAGTAACAACTGTTATTGAATGCAATGGTTTCCCATAAAACGGTCTGTATGAATATAATAACAGGAAGAAAATTTAAGTCAGATAGGTCTCCTCTCTACTACAGCTACATTTGAAACATGCGGCAGAAAATTGCACTGTTCACCAATATTAGAACTCCAGTTTCTAATATTTTTATCCCACATACGGGCTCTGTGGCCGTCCATACAGAGGGCATATTCCAAATATCCCAACAATCAAGCCCTAATGGTGTCAGTCACTAAATGTTGTTGAGAAATTCCACGGATGGATTTGTTTGTCGTCTTGTGTGATCATTGAATGTTCAATATTTTCCGGAGTCACGAGTTTTCAAAAGTCAAGACTCCTGTCTTGTTCTTGATTCAGGTACAAAGTTTCTGCGGCGTATAGTAGTATAAGTATAACGTCGCTGTTAAAAATATGTAGCTTCAGACACAAAGAAAGCTTCTAAGATATCCAGACTTGACGTAGTCGGTTGGAGAGACCATTTGCTCGTCCTATTATAATGAACACTTTCTTTGTTGCTGGGCCTTTCTTTGTTGCAATGTTCTCGACTGTATTTTCCAGGGATTTGAATGTAACAACTTGTTCAAAATTTTTTTTTCCACATTTTGTGGATAGACAAGAGTCAGTTGTTGCCATACGTTTGATTTCCTCTGTATTCATTCCAGTCCAAAACGTTTGGCCTTTGTCTTTGTCTCATCTAGTAATTCTTGAAGTCATATTTTGCATGACTCAAACACGTGTGTGACGTCCGCAAAGTCTAGATTGTTGTTCTGAAGTTCTGGGCTTAGTTGATGCCTTCTGTATCTCTGTTCATCAGAACATAATCAATCGTTACTCCAAAATGTAAATGTGGCAGAACATATCCTTGTTTTAATTCTGATACGATCTGAAGGATTTGCCCTATGGTGTCTTGACGCAGCATTTGCTACCCTCATATCCGTCGATAATATTCGCCTCTGTTACCTCAGAGATTCAATAATGGATGAGAATATAAATAATTTCTTAGACCACACTGCTTTTCCATTAAAAACAAAAAAAAATTTTTAAACACGAAAAACGGGTTTTAATTTTCTAACAAGCAGTGAACTACAAAACAATTAATTATGCACAAAAGCTCCGAATATTTCGGCCCCACATCCGGGAGCCTTTCTCAACGGAAAAAAAAAA
>JAQQPU010007426.1:0-25164 GCA_029168905.1 Artemia sp. Kazakhstan ARC1039 | reverse complement strand
GTACAGGGAGGGGGGAATATATTTTTAAAATCAAGGGGGGAGGGTAATTTTGTTGTTATTCTCGATGTAAAAACCGAAAAAGTATTTTTAAATGGAAATACAAAAAATACATATTTTTGAAACTATAGGGGAAGTACCCTCCTCTCTCAATTCATACCCGTGATTAAGAAATAGAAAAGATATTATCAATTATTTAATTATCAATTTGTTTACCAATAGTGCAAGTCTTGTTTTTTATTTTCGAGACATCCAGAAAAGAGCCTACGTTTTTATTCTTTTATAATAAGTGGGAAGGCGTCAGGACATCGACACGTCAGGACCACTACCGTCAGGACATTGACAAAATCCGTCATAACATCGACAAAAAAATCCGTCAGAACATTCACACGTCAGGACATCGACAGTCATAACATCGACACGTCAGTACATCGACAGTCACAATTGCTACCCGTCAGAACATCGACAGTCATAACATCGACACGTAAGGACATCCACAGTCACAATCGCTACCCGTCAGAACGTCGACAGTAATAACATCGGCACGTCAGTTCATCGACAGTCACAATCGCTAGCCGTCAGAACGTCGACAGTCATAACATCGACACGTCATAACATAATTTTTTTTTTCATAACGAAAGTCCGTCAGAACCACTAACCGTCAGAACGTCGACAGTCATAACATCGCCACGTCATAACATCTAAAATTTTTTCATAACATCTAAAATTTTTAAACTTTAGTTTTTTGGGGTTTAGGGGGAAAAGGTACCTAGGTTAGGTTAGGTTGCGTATTTAATATACGCTATGCTTTACCCCCACCCCCCTGATGTGCAAATATATAGCCGAAATTTGTTTCTAAAACATTATATACTTATTACCATTATATAAACTTATAAATTTTTTTAAATAGCGAAAATCTGTCAGAACCACTAACCGTCAGAACGTCGACAGTTATAACATCGACACGTCATAACATCTAAAAAAAATTTTAGATGTTATGACATCTCGATGCTATGGCTGTCGACGTTCTGACGGGTAGCGATTGTGACTGTCGATGAACTGACGTGTCGATGTTATGACTGTCGACGTTCTGACGGGTAGTGATTGTGACTGTCGATGAACTGACGTGCCGATGTTATGACTGTCGACGTTCTGACGGGTAGCGATTGTGACTGTCGATGTCCTGACGTGTTGATGTCCTGATGTGTCGATGTTCTGACGGACTTTCCTTGTCGACGAAATGACGTTTAGTGCTTGTGACGGTTAGAGGAAATAGAGTATAGAGTATCTTATTTCTTCTTTTATAATTTCAGAAATTTATAAAAGAAAAAAAAGAGAAACTAGGCGAGATTCTCTGTTCAAGCAGCCGGGGGCGTCTTTTTTTTTGGGTGGGGAGATGGGTGAAGCTGGCACAGCTTCTCACCAAGTAACAAATGAGGCCTGTCCCAAAAATGGGCACAATTTCCAAACAAGCTAAATTTTTACCAACAATGAAGGAAGATTTTACTATGATTGGCGGTTCTAAATGGCGTCACATAAAACGGACCAATATAATTGAAGCATGCCTTTCCTACGGTATTGCGGAAAGAAAACTCTCATATCACTGTGCACTCACTCTGACCGATTATACTAAATAGGAGTGCTGAGAGCCAGCTGAATCGTAAAACCTACATTGTTCGAATGGTTTATTAACTCCCATGTTAATTTTGGGCTATTGGAACAGTTTAGCAACTTAGAATCAAATTATAACGGACCTAAAAATGAACGGCAAAGACAACCTAAAAATTGATTTTCTGTGAAAAAATTCATCTACCAACTAAAAGGAAGAAATGAAGTTTGAAATTGAAACTACTGGGATGAGAAACTCATAATGTAATGTTTCAGAGATCTGTAATTGGCTTGATTCATAAAATCCTAACTCTGCTGACCAAAATCACAACATATTCCGAAAACTTCATGATATAGAGCACAAAATTATAGCAGAAGTATGAAAATTCTTACTCTTGCAAATATGACACACAATCCAATGAATGTTTTGATGAACCTGGTTTTCCGTTAAAAACCATTATAATAGAATTTCTATTCTATTATGTGTTTTGGAATATTACAATTAAAATTCTCCAGCAATTTTTCCAACAGCTATTCCACTTCTTAGAAAACCTCTCCAACAGTATTTGCATTTTTTTTTTTACCCAAGAAAATGTTATAGTTAGTAGGAGTATTAGCTAATAACCATTTTTTCGGTCGGTAGTTTTGTAACAACGGTACAAAAGCGGTAGTTTAAACGGTAAAACGGATAAAAACGGTAGGTAAAATGGTGGTTTTCAGTTTGGTAGTTTTTTTTAGGACGGAAAAATTTAATCTCAAAGCAAAAACTTGAACCTGATGACTAAAATGTTAAGCTATTCTGCATATTCACTATCAGAAAAAAACTAGATACTTTTCATATTTGTAGTTCTTCCTTATCTGTTTACCACTCCAGTATAGTGGGGGTATGAACCCATACTAGGAGAAAAGGAGAAATACTTAGAACTCTAACTATTGAAACGGAAGTTTTGTTTCCTTAGTTTCCATAAATTTTATTTTCTTTTTAATAAGAAGAGAAAATTCAGCCGAACCTCTCGAACTCTAAAAAAACGTGAAAGCTCATAAAAATAATTTTGACAAGGCCCTTTTCGGAACTTTTTTAGCAACGTAATTTACAGATATTTAATACATGAATAGAAACTGTTGGTAAATTCCCTCGGCCATATCCAGAATTATTTCTCAAGGGTCAAAAAACTGAAAAACCGGTTCAAAAAACCGAAGAAGGACTTATCTACAGTGGACTATGTCTAACGATCTTAAATGAATATTTTTTACCAACCTTTTTAAAATACCAATTTACGTGTCAGACAACAATTTTTTAGCTTTTTATTGAAATTTGTTTTCAACTTACTTTTTTAAGAGCTTACTTTTTTTTACTTTTTTACAGTCCTGCTTTAACAGGCCAGAACATTTTTAAACCTAGCATGGACATTATTTTTTGTGTAATGATACTTCGAGTATGATGAAACTTAGATATTAAAAAAAAACAGTTCTTCAAGACTAGAAGATAGTTTTTTTACTAAAGCTTGTGACACTGAGAACTTCAGCCTTTGAAATGCCATCGCGTGCCGAAAGCAACATGCATTTTACCAAAAAAAAAAAAAAAATTAAATTGTTTTTTATAATATTAATGAAACAAAATTATTGAGACTTTCAGGAATGAATACCAGTATATATAAAACAGTCTCTCTACTTTAATTATTTCTTTTCAGTAATCTTAAGTAAGGATTAGTAAGTAAGTAATCTTAAGTAATCTTAAGTAATCTTAAGTAAGGTTTAGTAAGGATTTAAACTTTTCGTTGTTGTTGATATTATGACAAATAAAAACATACTGCTCGAAAAAAACAGTTTCCTGTACAGTACAAATGACGCCTTACCCTTGAGAATACAAAAGGAGCGTTTGAACTTCCCTATTTTGTGGTAATTTCGGTACTATTGTACTAATTGGTCTATAGCGCTGTGTACACAGCGCTATAGACTGTCCAAGGAATGCAGTCATGGAGACCCGTAAAGCGGGTAATTGCTATCTAAATCGATCGCAAGGCGTGGTTTTTCATTGAATTTGCAATATTTAAACTTCTGTTTTTTGGGGTTTAGGGGGCCCAAATTTGTTTCTAAACTATTATATATTCATCCTATTTTATTTTTTTTTATTAGCACTACACCAAACTTGACTTCTTTCGTGTGTACCATTAAGTGCAATAGTACCGTAATTTCTGTTCGTTCGAAGCTTGACTTAGATATTCATTTTAGTTTCTCTTTGTTTTGAGTTTTATTTATTCATTGATAAGGGTTTCTGTCCGTTTTAAGTTTGTATTATGATTTGACCTTATTTTTGGTCTTTGGATAAATGTAGCTTTTTACTGTTGTCTGAAAAACTTTGTTTCGAAACAGTTAAAAAACAAAAATCGTGTAAACGAACGGAGAGCCCTTTCTCACACTTTTTCCTCTAGGAAAATTATAAAAAAAGGAAGCTGTATAGAATTTAAAAGGAGAACTTGAAAGTATAGTATATGCCCAAAGAATCAATATTTGAAATCTTGTAAAAGTAACTGACAAAGGAAAGTTAATAATTTTGATTTACAAACGTTTTTTTTTTTTCAAACTTACACATGAGTAAAGCTGTTTTAGAACTATTACGTAAAAATCCTGATGACTATGGTTCAGCCCCTCCTATCACCTCAACTTCTCCTATACCTCCACGAATGGCGACTTTTGAGGTTTAATTGCAAAAAATCTCAAATGCGTTTGCACCAGCGTTGCCAACGCTTTGAAATAAACTGTACCAGTTTTCCAACTAAAATTGTAACGCAAGAGGATAAATTGTATCATCTGAACAGCAGGTTAAAAATTTTCCATAAAAAGAAGTAAGATTTTGATAAACCAAAACTTGAACAGATATCCTAGCAAGAAAGGAGCAAGGGAAGCCAAAATATACAGGAAAAGATGTTTTATACCAATAAATTGTTTAGTGTACCGCACTGACCTCTAAATAGTACCAAAAATGATACAATTGTACCGCTTTGGAAACGTTGCTTTGCACTACTTTGTTGGTCTCAGGTGGCTTTACGTTGCGATGAATTGTTAGCAGTTTAGTATCCATTTTTATAACTAAGACGTTAAGCTGTCAAAATTTTTAGCTAAATGTTTTCAAAACTGCTTCCTTCACGCTTTTTGGATCAACTTTTCGAGCAAATTAAACAAATTTTAGAATAAGGAGGAGCGTCCCCAAAAAGGGGAGCGATTTTGATAAACTTGCACAATCACGGTTTGCATATTAAAAGAACTCTTTTACAGAGTTTCTAAGTACCTTTCAACAAAACAACAAATTTTGTATTTTTCTATTCTCAGAAGGATGGTAACGGACGTTTGTTTTCAAGGGTTAAAACCAGTGTTCCTAAAACGTCGGGCTCACTAGGACAGAATTCAAAATTCTAGTGGCCCTTTTAAGTAGCAAAAGAGATGGCGTCAGAGTTTGCTTTCCACCTTTTTGAGGCATAAAAGAACAAACTTGGCCAGTGATATATGGCCTTAGCCTATAGTTCCCTACATAACAAAAATTGAAGACATCCCCTTAAAAACGAGGAAACGATGACCCTAAATCTTTATCTCATATTTCAGACCCCCCCCCCCTGAGAAATATTCTAAGGAGGGCAATTTTTCAGGGATGATTATCGTTCAGATATAATTGAAGCTTTAGCATACGAATGCCAAACTTGATTAAAAAAAGAAACAAAAAAAAAAACAAAAAAAAACAGGGTTTAGGGGACGCTATGGAGGGGGATCATCCCTTACACTTACAAGAGCCATGGAGCAAACAGCTCGCACAAGCAAATTGGAAGTAAAGAGCGACCCTTATCAATGGAAACCAAAGCTCTAATAAAGGAAGTTTTGATAACAATATCAGCAGCATCTACTGTTCATACTTATCCTAAATATGCAACATTCATCAATTATAAGTTGGTCTTTCAAAAACTAACAACATATGAACATTTGTATACTTTTTCAAAAATGGGGTTAAACACTACCAATAAAAGGTATGATCTTGCTGAAAACTATAAAACGAAATTCAACATATATGAGAAGCCTAAAGCTACCGTCTACAAAATTAAGAATTCTTATTTCTTCCATTAAAGAATGATCACGCACGAATGTTTTTTTTCCCAGGCACGACCAGATCGGACCAGCAGTCGTAAATTGTCGAAAGACCGGTCATTTTATTGAAACAGGTCCTGAGCGAACAAGGACAGGTCCTTGGTGCACATACGTTTGAAGTAATATTATGTGTTAAATTATTGATATTAATATACTTCCTTTTATATTTTAGCAAGTATGAATAAGATAAGTATGAATTCAATATTGTAATGACTTTTAAATATTGTAATGACAAATTGTAATGACTTTTAATTATATATAATCACTTTTAAATTGACTGGTAACGTCCCAGATTGGTGGCATATGAATTTGTCTGAGGATTAACACAATATGTATATGCAAGATTTATGCAAGAGATACAATATTTATATTGTATTTATAATTATATATTGTATTTATATTAATACAATATTTATATTCACTGTAACGACTTTTCAATATAATTAAGCACTATTTCAAATAATCAAACAGTTTTTATTTTTAACCTTAAATTACAATATATTTCCAAAAAGGACGAAACGGCAAAAAATACGAAAACAAGAATTCCAATACAATGACTGGTACTCCGGGAATAACATTCATTAAAAAAAAAAAAAAAAAAAAAAAAAAAAAAAAAAAAAAAAAAAAAAAACTAAAAAAAAAAACTAAAAAAAAAAAAACTAAAACCAACACTACAGCCACAGAACGAGAAATTTAAAAACAATATACAGCTATAAAAAAAAAAAATATGTAAATAAATGTAAACTTTAGACCTTAGATGCACAAAAATGAACTACAAGTTAAATCAAGGTGGATTCAAGAAAACTAAAAGGTCCTAACAATTTTTTCGAAGTTATTAGAAGCACCCTATATTCTATCCGTATTCTCCTCAATCAATATGATATAGTAAAGCGAAAAAAAATAATAGGCATTATGGCAAGTCTACAACTGGGTCGAAATTTGGAGCCTGAAGTTTCAGTCCCAACTAAGCTATATAAAGTACTTGTTAGGCTTAGATCAGAACATGGTTCAGTTTTAGCTTCACCAAAATTTTGGAAAGGCAAGTAGGAACTGAAAAACGTTTACAGTTGCCCCACCTAATCTTTGCGCAGTCACATACGCATAAACCCTTTAAGACTTTCTCCACTAGAATGACTAGATGGCATTCACACCTTTGATACTTTCAGCATGCCGTCCAACATTCAAACTTGCGACTGAACTACATAAAAACAAACAAAAACTACTGTGTGGTTCCTATTAAATAAAGCAGGGTTGTCATACCTCCCAAATTTTTGTATTATTTATTTCAGAGGTTTATTTTTAACGTATCCCTCAAATTCCACAATCAGAGTCAGCCATTTAGTCTATGTAAGGAGCCTTACTTACAATCTTGAATATTTCAAACAAATTTTAAATCTTCAAGAGAACGAAACTTTTTAAACAATACGGCTTTCCTTATGTCTTTTAAGATAATCCGACTAGACAACAACGCCAGTTTTAGCCAAAGAAAATGGAAAGCAGTAACGAAAACAGGAAACTGAGAAAAATTATATCTTTGGCGCTCCAAGACTCTCGTAGAAATCTGTAACTATTGACCACAGACAGAACAGTGTTGCCGAGTTGGATTGCAAAAGTTAAAATCCCTGAAATACTAGCACAATTAAGCACTATATAAGTCATAGTGATGAAAATGAAAAGTGCTCATATTCTGCAAAATTTTGCGGTCAGGTTTCACCGTTAACCCAAAATCAAGCTTAAGAATGAATGTTTAAAAATAGAAAAAAAGGAACAAATAGGAAAATATAGCGATATTTTGGCTTCTATATTTTTTTTTATCTCTAAATTAACGGTACAGAGTAGAATTCAAAACAGTGAAAATCCTTAGGGATTTTTTAGAAACATTTACCGCATTAAATCTGTTCATTTTTTTTTTGTTTTTTTTTTACCAAATTTGGATTTCTAGTGTTATCAGGCTCTAAATGTCTTTGATTCTGGAAAAAAAAGAAGAAAATCCAGGGAATCATGCAGGAGAAAGGACAAAACTTTCACTACCAGGGAACACCACAACAAAAAGGACAAAATCATAAAACTCTTTTATTATTTTTGATCCGCCTTTCCAAGTTTTGATCCAATTTAAAAAAAAAAGAAAAGATTTCTTGTAGTTTCATTCATCGACGCACATCAGATTTCTTTCCAGAAGAGGCGCAGTCATTCAGAGGGGATTTAAAAAGGGATATAATTTAAAAAGATAGGAGTTGAGAAGGGAATAGTATATATCTTGAGAATTCGGCGAGGGGTATGGGCCCAAATTCCCATAGCCTTCTGCAAATGTGTCTAGTTTAACGACCAGCCTAGGGAAGAGTGATTCTTGAGCCTTCAGTTTTTTAAATGAGTAGAAGCGATATTTATCTGATTTATAACCCATGCAGAGTAAATGATTTCTAATTTCGAACAGCTTAATCCTCCTCAATAATAAAAAACAAATCATAAATCGTTTGAACAGTATAGCTTTATCAACTTCAAAAGTAGAGAGACATCTATGATACAAACGAATGTTTCAATTTTAAAATAATTTCACAATTCATACGCAATCAATAAATTTTTGGGAATATTTAACAGATATTCTTTTTTTTTTGGCTACTCAGTGCCATCTATAAAGAGCCAACCAAAAGACGAGGAATTAAACGAACACCTTTAACGTGTTTTAGATGCGAATAAAAAAGTTACAATCCAGAGCTGACTCGATATATTCGAGACTAAATGGCTCCAGGAATTTGAGGATCCTGGTTGTTCAACCTCACCAGCAAAATTCGAAGACGAGCCATAAACTTAAATACTATATTTAAATATTAAACAATATGTTCTGGCTAAATATTTACATTTGATTTATATACTGCCATAGCAAATTTGTTGTAATTGACTTAATATCGCTGTGACAAGTTTATGTAGGATATATTTCACAAAGACCGAAATATGAATATATTAGACAAATAACATAAACACAACATGACATGGACTCCAGCATCTAAAAAGAGGCGACTATAAAACGAAGACCTTAACAGCCTGTTATAATGGATAAGAGCCTGGTCTAGAAAAGCTACGATCCTGAGCCGACTCAACATACTTCTGACTTAATGGCTCCAGTACGTTGAGGATCTTATTGTCCTCATTCCATCAGCAGAGTTTGGTGACTGGTCGTAAACTCCCTGTGGCTCCTAGCCATCCAAGATGTAAGATCTTATAGGCATTTCCTATGGTTTCTGATGAAATACTGGCTCGCCTGTTTTTCGACCTAGACACAGTTGCCCAATGGTAAAAAATTCCAGCGGAGGGACAGATTACAAAGATTCCCCGATCATGGGGACATTTCATCGCAAAATATCTCAGCACAGGCCAATGATCATATATCATGAAGACAGTCTCAACAGCACCCAACGGACATGATTAGGTAATAAAAACATCTTTATTATTACGTAATAAACTTTATTGATTATGGTAATATTAGGTAATTACTTTTTAGGTAATTACTTATTGATTAGGTAATTACTTTATTGATTAGGTAATAAACCCAACGGACATGATTAGGTAATAAAAAAATCTTTATTATTAGGTAATAAACTTTATTGATTATGGTAATATTAGGTAATTACTTTTTAGGTAATTACTTATTGATTAGGTAATTAGTTTATTGATTAGGTAATAAACCCAACGGACATGATTAGGTAATAAAAAAATCTTCCTTATTAGTCTTTGAGCAAGAATTCGTAATTTTTACCCTCAAACAAAAGCCAAATACATCACTGCATTAATTGATAGTAGAAATGTATAGAAAAAGGAATCAACGGATGCAAAAAAAAAACTAAATCAGGGCAGTAGATCTAGTAACTATCTAAATATAGTAACTAGGCATAAGGGAATCACCGTCCGAGATTTTAAGAAGAAAAGAAAAAAAAAATCAAACATCAGATACACTAACAACCTGCAGACTTGGCAAAGCACACTGACAAACTAAGTTACATTTATTGGATGAGAATTATTTTAAAATAAACCTTGCCAACAAAAAGAAATGTTATTCTTTTATATATCTAGATTCAGTATCATGATTTCGCTTTCGTTTTTGAAATTTATTTAGTTCTTCTTTCTCACCATTCTTTTTTTAAGTCTTCAATGCCATAGATTATTATGACTTTTTTTTCATTCAATTATTTTTTTAGCCAAAATGCCCTACTCCTTATACAGTCGAAAAGTCCACATCAAGTTCTTCTTTTCAAAAGTTACTGGCCTAGATTATCATTTTTTTTCTTATTTTCTGAGTTTTGTCCGTTATTTTTGTATGAACAGCCATAGTTACAGCCGTTGGTTAACTTGTCTGTATAAAAATTATATATTCTCAGCAGTGACCGGATAGGCTAATCACCTTTCCAATGCAAATTCAATTCCGGTCTGATGTGAACCTCCCAAAGTGTAAGCAGGGGCAGATCTAAAGCAAAATATTGAGGTGAGGGCAATGTGACTATGGCGCCAATAAGCAAAATCTTGGGGGGGGGGGCATTGTGACAAGGGTGCCAATAATTGACCAAATTGACAAGCTTATTTTTTTAAAAAGAGAGAAAAACAGAAAAAACAAGGAATGAGGGCGCCAGAAAAAATCTTTGGGGGGGGGGGAGCCCCCCCCCCTGGATCCACTAGTGAGTGTACGTACAAATTTTAAGACTAAAGAATATAATATAAGACAAAACACGAATCTTCAATGGACATATAATATTTGTAGCACCCAGAATTGTATGCGAAGTTTTAATCTTCCAATGTGAATTCGATTCTGATTGGATGCAAAGCTTTAAAACTATAAGTGCAAATCTTGTGAGCTATATTGCACGACTGCCATGCATGAGAGAGTTCATACAAAAATGGAATGCGTATAATTGCAAAACAGTAGGTCGATATTTTCAGCAGAGAAAAATTTAGTAAGAAATATTGTACACCTTTAACAAATAATTGTATCAATAAAACGAACATAAATATCAAGTTCAGAGTTGCCAAATAAAATCCAATTCTATGTTTCTCACTTTGAAGAACGGCTGTCAGGATTTAGCTTTAAGAAGTTTTTGGTAATCTTGACTCACTCTAGCAACTTCTTCGCCTAACGTGTTTAAGCTTTCCTGAAAAAAAAGAACAAGGTTTAACTTAATTACGTCGATATTCTATTTCCACCAAATTCTATTTCCTCTCTAAAAAATTCCTCTCTCCTAGATGATATTTCCAGTCAGCTTAAATTTCCATATAACCATGTTTAGCTATATTACGGTTAAACATGAACTTTTAAGGTAACAATCCTCCCCCAACGTGATTCGGAAATTAAGTTAAAACCCTGGGCACGGTCTCCTCCTGCAGTCAAAACAGACAAAATATCTAGGAAAAAGTCACATAAGAATTTTTGCCCAATTCCAACATGAAATGAAACGCCTTTGAAGTCAAGAAACATCTGACAGATTTCAAACAGTAGGCTGTGCGAAAAGTGTGGTTCAATCTCGCTTTTGAGGGATATAGTGAGAGAAAGGTTGAGATGACTAGGGCATGTTCTGCAGATGAAGGATGACAGATTGCCAAAGATTGTTCTTTTTTCGACCAGCTGTCGTAAGGAAATATTTAAGGAAAATGTAAACTTCCTGGGAGGGTGCAAAGAGGGAGGCTTTAAATAGACTGGTATGGAGGAAGAGTGTGCGTAGCTGGTTGGAAAATGTGTATTGTACCAGAGATTTTTCAAATGCACCGCGTTGACAACGCTGCTGTTCAGTGACAGCAGAAAAATGTATTTTTAAAAACATTTAATGTTAAAAAAGACACATTTATTTAGATAGAAAACTCAACAACAAATGAAAAAAATATAAATATTAAAAATTAACTTCGGGAGCTAAATACATTTTTTTGTCATCTTTCAGGGGTTATTGGCTAACTTACAGTGGTAAACCATTCAAATATTGTTGCCCCCGATGATCCCATGAATTACGCCAAACATACCGAGAAACTTAGCTAGCTACAAAATAATCCGTTTATGAATAATTTTGGATTAACATAAAGTTCCTTGGAGGACCTTACACAGCATTTAGAAAGCAATGACACCCAGTCACGAAAATATAGGGGAGGGGGCAAGAATATTTTTTTTTCATTTTTTAATGAAACTACCAAAAGAAATTCGAAATCTAAATGGGGGGGGGGGGGGATTTTTTTTTTTTTATTTTATTATCTAAAAAAAAAAAAAATTTTTTTTCGAAATCTAGGGAAACAATTGTCCCCTGACCCCTCCCCCTAATTGCCACCCCTGTTTTAAGGGAGATTAAAGCAATTATCTCTTCTATGCCTGTTGCTGCTGCGCAGAAAAAATGCCAGAAAAAACACATAGCGGCAAAATATAAGTTGAATTTTTTCAACTCAATAGATGCTTGACAAAGCGACCAAAATCGATTAATTCAGCAACTACATTGTCGCGCAAAGCAAACATCGCTCATGTGCGTACCAAGAGTTACTTCCACCGCTGTCACCAAAAATGCACACTAAACCCAAAAAATATCCTTTCTCCCAAATGTACTCTCAGCCAAAAACTAGCTAAAACACATTGATGCAGAATTTGATACAACTGACACATGCAATGTGCGTATCTTCAAAATCGCAAACTAAACAATGATATACTTTACTGGATACGCGCACGACTTCACATTATTAAGTCACGAATTATCCAAGCGACTCTTTAATGAAACAAAGACACAAAATTATCGCAGAAGAATAGTCAATGCCATATACTCTATATTTAATCAACTACATTCTTAATATAGTAAGCAAGCAATTCATTCAAATTATCCTTTAGATTAATGGGAAAAAAGCATAAGCGCGTCATCCTCTTTATTCAATGCAGAGAATAAGAGTTATATAAAGTCTATTAATAGCAATGGTGATAAAAACTGAAGACAATAAATTAAAAGTGAAGCAATCGATGAAACATAATATGGTAACTAAGGAAGAGGATGATTATTATGTATATTATGACGAAGAAGACCTTCCAAAAGAGCTGCGCAAGTTGCTTGAAGAAGGTGCTGACGAGCCCTTAGTCATTGAGCGTGTTACTACTCAAGTGAAATCTGCTGCCAAAATCCCTTCCACCACCCTTGTACCCTCTGAACAGCCTACAAATTTTGATTTGGAAGAAATTCCATTGTCAGAAATAAACATTAAGAAAGAACAGACTACTGACAAACCTGAGCTCAAGGATGAGTCTGAAAGTGAAACCTCAAGCTAAAATTTTGACGAAATTGACACTTTGGAATATGGAAATGAAATTGTCTGTGAAGAATTAATTCAAAAGAGGATGGTTCTGAATTTCAACCTGAAGAACAAGAAGAAATATCGGATAGTTTTGAAACAATTCCTGGAATAGATGAACAATCAACTCCTGTTCTATCAACTACTGAAGGTGCTGTACCAGTGACAGTGGCTGATCTTCCAGTAAAAGAAATTCTTAATGTACCTTCTATAAGACTGAATATTAGAACTGAATATAATCGGTTTTAATTTTTTCGTACTTGAAAATGATATTATCGCTGTCATTGCGACTAAGGCATACATGCAGGAGGGGAAATGCCTTTGGCCCCCAGCAGGGGCGTCGTTTGGGGGTGGCAAGGGGGGGGGGGCAGTTGCCCCCCCCAATAATGTGGAGAAAAAATATTATACATCCCATGCCCTTTGACTATCCAGATATGGACCCGTCTTGCCCCCCCCCAATAAAAATGCTGGAGATTCGCCCCTGGCCCCCAGAAATATTAAGATTATATTTGTAATTTCTCTGTTTTCTGGATACAATTTACCTATTTGTAGGGAATACGGCTTTGCATGTCGCGAATGGAATACAATTCCAGTTGAAACAAGAAATTTCAGGCGTCTGGCATCCTTCAAGGCTACAGCGGAGAGATTTCCTCTATGATTTGTGACAGTACAATGCAATTTGCTTATGAATCGTATATGAATAGCATGTAGAATAATGTAAAAACAACGTTACCAGAATATGTGGAACGGAGAAGACTACTGCAGGGTGCCAACAAACCCTTTGGAGGTTTGTTTGCATGTCCTGCAAAATGTTTGGTATATATGTGTCAAATAAAATAATCTTATCTTATTTCTGCGATCGTTTTTAACTTGGCCTCCTCTGAAACAAATAGCCCTCGAAATAAGTGTTTGCGTACATACCTAGGCATCTTGAAAAGAACAAATGATGTAGGAAAAACAATTGAATTATTGAACTGGTGAAACGACTGTGCTTAAAATGGCGGTGCACAAAAAATGGGCTTCACCTATCAAGTCACAGACCAGCTACTGAATTACCTATTAAGGGGTTCATAATGATTTAAAGATTCTAAGGCTAAATGAGGGTTTTATTTAAATATCTAAATCGTTTATCTAAGGGTTACTGACGTGTTCGAGATTATGATTACTACTAAGAAAAAAGCGAAGGGCAAATCCAAAATCTTTGGCAATGATAGAGCTAATAATATTTAGAAGGTAAGTGTGATACCAGTCCCATGCCTCAGTCTTAAACGCAGAAATAACAAACCCAAACAGCCAAACGAAATGGCTAAAAAAACTAGATGGCAACTTTTTTGGACCCGTGTGGAAATGCTCATTTTCGGGATCTTTAAAATTAACGACTTATTATTCCCAGAATATATTTTGGCGATGGGGTCAGGGAACCGTCGTACATCTTAAGCACATTTAGAGTTTACCCTAGGCTCAATTCGAAACTGCTTTATGCTTGCTTGCCAGCTTGAACAGGGTATCCCGCTTGAAAGCAAAACTTGAAAGATTAGAAAAAAAGTTTCAGGTTCTCCTCTTTAACATAACTATAAAACTCAAATTCCGCTCCCATACTGTAAGCTTTGGATCAAGGACTTTTGGTAAGCTTTGGAAATAGCCGTTTTGGGACCTAGGCACGAATAAAACACAGCTTTGATGTAGTGTCATATTCATCGATCTTGGAATGTCCAAACTTTCCCTGAGATCTGAGGAGGGTTGCAAAACTAGACATAACCAAGGTCTTGCTCCCAAAACACAAACACCGATAATAAGTGTACCGATAACACACAAACACCGATAAATGTATTGTTGTCACCGCTTTGTCAGCGAAAACCCCATTGTCATGAATAAAACAGTGTTTCCATTATTGCTATTTCAGGTTATCTCATCTGTGGTTTTATACTTTTTCTGGAAGCTCCAGACTCATTGTCCTCGTTTTAAAGGATTCCAATTTCGTAGGAAAACCCTATTTTTTATTCGTCTTGAATTGACACAGATTTCGCACATACTAACAAAAGTAATGTTAGCTAATACTACTACTACTACTAACAACTCACAACAGCACCAAGCCACCTTAGGCCAACACAGCTGCGCACGCTCCAATAAACTTATTGTTGGATACTGAATTTAATTAAATTAGTAGCTAATTCCTGTTATCAGTAGAACCTGTGTCTATTGGTCGTGGCAGAAATAGCCATTTATGCATAGTCGTTGTAGAAGGGTCCTGGTCAAAACAGACAAGATGCGAGCAGTCAGGGTGGCAGAAGCAGTACTGGTAGTTATAGTTGGATCTGTTAAGCTAGCAGGAGTTTGGGTAGCAGCGATCGTGCAAGGATTAGCCGTCAAAAGAAAAGTTGAAATAGATAAAGCTGGGTCAAAATAGTTGCATTAGGAGTACTCGTGATAAGAATAATGGTAGCAGTAATACAGAGCTGGATGCTTTCTACAGAACCAAATTTTATATGTATAAGTAGGATACTCTTTGCAAAGTCAAATTTCCTCATTTTTTCATATTGTAAATGAATCTGTTCATGTAATTATTTTAATTAATATGATCAATTTCATTCGGAAGTAATTTTGTAAGGAAGCCATTAAGGGCGCCTCTCTAATAATCCTTGATTGACGAAGAGTCGACAAATACAATGTGTATATAAGTACGAAGTTTTTTTGTGCGGAGTGGGGGATAGAGGTAGCTCAAACACACTCCACATCCCCAATTGGGGCTATTCAAATATACACACTAAGAATTCTTTCAGGATTTGACCACATCTGTAATGCAATATCTATGAGGCCTTGGCTTGGATACATTCTATTTACACAATTTAGAACCTTCACCCTTAAGGTCTTTTCGTCCCCGGAGCCATTTTTTTTTCAGTCTTGACCATTCCACAAAGTGCATACAGAGGGGGGTTGGGTGCCTTCTGATACGATCCGTTTCTTCACTGAAAAAACATTCGATCTTAATGTGGATTAAATGAACCATCTGCCAATATCCTACGATACGATGGAATATATATTTGTTTCAAAAAACTATCCATCGGAAGCCCAGATGGGCCGGATTCTCATTTTGGACCAAACAAGAGTTGTAGTTTACAGACCAAAGAGCCTTTACGGGGATTAGCGCCATGTATTTATTTTCCTACTTTATTATTTATGAAAGAATATTATCTTATTTTGAAAAGTGCAGGACACAAACTACGTTTGTTGCATAGGTCTACATACTTTTACTGCAACAAATTGCGTCTGTTTGCGTCTTTTTGCATAACTAGCCTCAGATCTGTAATCAAGAAGCTAAGGAACCCTTGTATACGTAAACAATTAAGAAAAGTATATACTAATGTGGTATTTTTTTTGTCATATATTTTGAACTTTGAGCCGTGTAATTGCAGTTACTGACTCGAAAAGCCCTTATCTATCAACGTCAGCAGGAGCCAGAAACCAAGTACGATATGTGCACTTATCACCTTTTGGTTTCAGAAACTCGTTTGATTGCTTGAAACCACACTCTGACTGATCTTTTGAAGACCACAAGTCAAGAGAGCTACAGCTTTTTCACATTTATGAAGTTGGGGGGGGGGGGGAATAAACAGCCCCAACAGCTGATCATAGACAAAGTGGAAAGTATTTATGAACAGTGTTTTACTTTAAGATGTTTACTTGATCATTAAAGATCATTAAAAAAATTGACCATGAGCAACCACAAGTCGTGAAAGCTGCAATAATGCCATACTAATTATGTTTGGAGGAGAGGAGGGTAGCTCTTACCCAAGAGCCTTGCCATTCTGCAAACCAAAACATCTACATGATCCTGATCTCTACAAGACTAGCCTATCTGTTTGGGCAACCCTAATTTCAACAAGGTATAACATCTCCATCTTTCCATTAAAATGTCTGTGAAACCTCTGCTTTAAATGGACTGTTTGAACAACTCAAATCCCTCGTTCTTGGAACTGCAGGGACTATGTAACCCATGGAGACATATTTTTTTTTACCATTCAGCCTTTTTGAGGCTCTGGCGGTAACTGGGGGATCTTATTAGTGGACACTTAAACTCGAAATTTGCTAATAAATGAGCCTTCTTCAAACTTTCAAAGACTATGTATTCCATTTGATGCAACTTGTGGAAAACAAGGTACATGGAAGACACATCGCTTTTAACTCTATTGTGTCAACATGTAAGTTAATGCTATTACGTTGACTTGCAAGTAAAACTTAGCATACATCGTTTTATGCTATTAAAAATGACAAAATTTTGCATTTTTTCCCGTTATTTAAAAGATAACCTTATGGTTTTCAGGGATGGCTATTCAATCGTAATGATACACTTGAATACGAATATGTAAGAAACTTTGGAACTATCTTGATTTGTCAAAGTTGGATCAAAATACCAAATGTTCAAACAGTTCTTGCTTTTTGATTATATTTAGCATCGTTACTGAACCATGCAATCAAAATATGATAGAATGTAGATCGGAGAAGGAAGCTATTTAATTACTAAAGGTTTTATCATGTCATTAGCATAAATGATGATACTAAAGCTAGTTCTACAAGCGCAATATATCATTTTCATTAGCATGTTGAATACGTTATCTTAATTGCTATATTTACGCTAATCAAACATTTACCTTTGAAAATGGAATTATGAGGTTTTAGATGGATAATCTGGTGCCGTTTTTAAAAACGACACCAGATTATCCTGGTGTCAACATCAGATTATCCTGATGCTGTGCTATGACGTTTTTAAAAACGTCATAGCACAGCATCGTAATTTGGCCTTTTTTGCCCGAAAAGAATCATTTCACCCAAATAGGGCTAAAATGGCACCAGAAAAAGCTTTTGAGACAAGCCATCAATTTAGAAGTACCAAAAGAATTATGTGATGCACAAAGTAATTCGTCTATTGGGGGATTGTGCCTATGTTAATGATACGCTCACTTGTTATCATGGGCGCCGAGGGGGGGGGGGGGCCCCCCCCCCCCCCCTGGCTGAATGATGCTGCCTTATTTTTATATTTTTGTTCTGAGATTTCTATTATATAGCATTAAAAGTAGCAATTAGTCGAAGTTTGCCCCCCCCCTGGAATTCAGCTTATGGGCGCCCATGCTTGTTATAGCCGGCTTTAAATTTTGAATATAGGTTAAACACGGGAATACCAGTTACTAAGACTGGAACACCAATGTTTGAACGATGTTGCACCGACATACTATTTTTTTCTTCTATTTTTTTTTTATCATTTGTATCATATTAGGAATGCAGATAAGCAAGTAAATGAAAAGAGAAATACAGAGAGGTCAGCCAATGTGTTACGTCACATGGGTGTATTCCTCTGCAATAGCCTCCCGAACTCGGACAGCATTAGAAGCTCTGAATCAGTATCGTCATTTAAACCCCAGGACAAAAGGTTTCTCTACAGTCGAGATGCAGGATGAGAGTAGGCTCCTTGCGAGTATTACATCTGTGACTTTTTCTTTGTCTCTTAATTATATAATCTAATTAGTTAATGGAGCCACTGTACACAGGCCATTCTGCCTTCTAGTTTTGCCTATGTTTATTTCATGGTCGTATTATTCTTGTGAATTTTTGAAAATAAAGGTATCAATCAAATGGAGTCAATACAATGAAATATTCACAGAGACTCTAAAGCGAAGGCTTTACTTGAATTACAGGGAGTTGGTTTACAATATGACACAGGGTACAACTTCAGAAGAGATTTTTATCATTACTTTTAAAATACACCCCAAATTAGGGCTGGGGTTTTCATCTTCCTCAATTGCATCTTTTCGACCGTATGCTCTGCGAGGTGATTTCCCGGTTTTAAGTTGGATTCGAAGGCAATTTTTTTTTCTTGAAAATAGGACCGGATTTTCATAGGATAGGACTTTCACTGGGACTGACTTTCAACTGAGTGAAATATTCGATGTGAAAGATTCACACATACTTCAAAATGAAGGCTTTACTTGAGATACAGGGAGCTGGTTCAAAATATAACACAAGGTACAACTTCAAAAGAACTGCTTTTCACCAATTTGGAAATACAACCCAGATTAGGAAGAGGGTGACTTCCTGAATTGGAGTCTGCGTCTCTTGGACTGTACGTCGGGCGAGGTGGTTCTCATGTTTTAAGTTTGATTCGAGGGCAAATTTGATTTAGTTTCTCAAGGTTCGGACTTATTTCATTTTCAAGCCTTACAACATAGAGAAAAATTAAGTAAGAAGAATGGTAATTTTTCCTCGAGATCTATTTTCAAAAGATAAATAAAAGTTCAAATAGGGATAAAATCCTTTTAATAGACAGTGATGATGATAACAGGGATAGAAATTCACAAAAAATACCAGATATTTCGGTCACATACACAGTGACCGTCATCAGTAGTAAAACTAAAATAAAACAATTTAAAACAAAAGTTTATATACTAAATCAAATAACACTACATATTGTTTGAATCTCTAATTCTTTTCAAAGCAAAGGCGGAAGCTATTCTCTTTGACCTTCTTGGATTCGGTTCATTAGCGTTCAATGATATAACATTTGGACAAAGGTCAACTACATTGGGTGAATTGAACTTTACTCTGTCATATTTTAATAAATTATCATAGATAGAGTCCAGCCCATATTCACCTGTATCCCGATTCAAAGCAATATTCTTGAATAAGATTTTCTTTATTTCAAGAGTTTCACGAAAATTTTGCTTTAAACCCCGATCCCTAGAAATCAAAGAGACATTCTCGAACAAAATAAAATGGTCTGGAAAATTAAAAATATGTTCTGAAAGGGCTGAAGTGAAATCTTCAGACTTAGAATCTTGCTTTAAAGCAGAAGAAATAGAATCTTTGTGTTGTATTAGATGTAACATCTTTTATTAGATTTGCGTTTTTATGCAAAGATGTTTCTATTGAAGAGATAATGTCTTCCACGGGGATTTTATCCGGTTTAAAACAAAATTTCGGACCCTTTTCAAGCACTGATTGTTCTTGTATCGTTAAAGTTCTTGATGAAAAACATTATTAAGGATAAAAGTCGAAAAACAGCTTTAATAGTGAGAGATAAATTTTCTCTGGAAAATCTTATATCAAAAAAGGTTAGTGTAAGTGACTTTTGTTTTATTCAACAAACAGGAAAAAAATCACTTCAATCATGACTTTCGCCT
Organism: Artemia sp. Kazakhstan ARC1039; assembly: GCA_029168905.1. Lineage (NCBI taxonomy): Eukaryota > Metazoa > Arthropoda > Branchiopoda > Anostraca > Artemiidae > Artemia > Artemia sp. Kazakhstan ARC1039. The sequence continues at coordinate 4,960 of JAQQPU010007426.1, read as the reverse complement.
TTCCAGAGAAAGATTGCTAAAACAGTTTTCGAAATTATCAACAAATAATGCGGTAATACCTTCCTCAATTCTTGGACCAGGTGTGGTTAATTTTTCATCAAGAACTTTAACGATACAAGAACAATCAGTGCTTGAAAAGGGTCCGAAATTTTGTTTTAAACCGGATAAAATCCCCGTGGAAGACATTATCTCTTCAATAGAAACATCTTTGCATAAAAACGCAAATCTAATAAAAGATGTTAGCTTAGTAAGAGCTTCTACCGTAAAAACCCTGTCTAATTTTGTATTGAAACCGGAATTTCCTAGTACGACCATCAAAGACGTAAGAATTCTTAAAAACTTGAAAAAGGATGGTTCGATTACCATTACAAAAGCAGATAAGAGCAACACTTTAGTTGTGATGAATACTGAGGACTACGAATCAAAATTAAGAAGTTTACTAAATGATGAAAAAACATACAAGAAGCTATCGTATAACCCAGTAGACTCTTTTACAAATAAGTTTAAGAACGAATTGAAGTGCTTAAAGGATGAAGGAAAAATTACGCCTCAACTTTATTACAAATGCCTGCCACGCAGTTCCTTGTGCCCTAAATTATATGGACTTCCCAAAATTCATAAGCCTAACCTACCATTACGACCAATTGTGTCAAATACAAGGTCACCAACAAGTGTTTTGAGCAAATGGTTAGTGTCAATCTGTAAACCACTTTTGTCTACACTAATTTCGTATATTAAGAATTCTTCGAATTTGGTTGAAAAACTGAAAAAAGTAGAAATTTCTTCGAATTCTTTGCTTTTAAGCTTCGACATTGTATCAATGTACACAAATATTGATGTAGAAGTAGCCGAAACTCTTCTAGAAGGAAAGCTGTTAAGAAATTTGGATTTGATTAGTGGCAAAACAGATTTGGAAGTTTCTGTAATTATGTATTTAGTAAGGTTGTGCAATAAGTTCTCTTATTTTTTTCAATTTAGAGGGGAGTATTTCGAACAAATAAATGGTTTACCTATGGGGGCCCCTTTATCCCCTTTATTAGCTAATATTCTTGTGGAGAATATTGAAACAATTGTGTTAGATTCATATTTTTTAAAACATATTTTCTGGGGCCGGTATATGGATGACATTATTTCAGTATGGGATTATGGGGACGAGGAATTAAAAGGATTTTTGGAACATATTAATTGTTTGGGAGGGGATTTAAAGTTTACCGTTGAATTGGAAGAGAATGGGAAACTTCCTTTCCTTGATGTTCTTCTTTTGAAAAATCAAAATAGTCTGGATTTTAAAATTTACAGAAAACCGACAAATAACAATAGATTTTTGTCTTATAGTTCCGGTCACGCTCGCCAAGTAAAAATTGGCTTGATCATTTCTTTAACTGATCGGATCTTTAGTATTTGCTCTCCAGAATTTGTTGAGGAGGAGTTGTCTTTTCTAAGGAAAATACTAATAAGCAACATGTATCCAGAATGGTTAATTAACCAGATTTTTTCGAAAAGAAGAAAAAGGTTTCTAGAGATTTCTAAGGAAGTCTTGGAGACAACTCGGGAGAAGGATGTTTTTTGTTTCTTACCATGTGTACCTGGGCTAAGTGAAAAACTTGAAAGAATTTTACAAAGCAATGATCTAAGGGTAGCTTTAAAGAGTAATAATACTTTGGGTAGTTTTCTAAATTCTGGGAAGGATCTAACTTCATTGGGGCAACAAAGTTGGATTTATCAGATCCCATGTACTTGCGGAAGCTCATATGTGGGACGTACTAACCAGAATTTGGAAATGAGATTATTACAACACAAAGATTCTATTTCTTCGGCTTTAAAGCAAGATTCTAAGTCTGAAGATTTCACTTCAGCCCTTTCAGAACATATTTTTAATTTTCCAGACAATTTTATTTTGTTCGAGAATGTCTCTTTGATTTCTAGGGATCGGGGTTTAAAGCAAAATTTTCGTGAAACTCTTGAAATAAAGAAAATCTTATTCAAGAATATTGCTTTGAATCGGGATACAGGTGAATATGGGGTGGACTCTATCTATGATAATTTATTAAAATCTGACAGAGTTAAGTTCAATTCACCCAATGTAGTTGACCTTTGTCCAAATGTTATATCATTGAACGCTAATGAATCAAATCCAAGAAGGTCAAAGAGAATAGCTTCCGCCTTTGCTTTGAAAAGAATTAGAGATTTAAACAATATGTAGTGTTATTTGATTTAGTATATAAACTTTTGTTTTAAATTGTTTTATTTTAGTTTTACTACTGATGACGGTCACTGTATATGTGACCGAAATATCTGGTATTTTTTGTGAATTTCTATCACTGTTATCATCATCACTGTCTATTAAAAGGATTTTATCCCTATTTGAACTTTTATTTATCGTCATGGAAAGGCAGTGTGGTCTCCGAAATTATCTATATTTTAAAAGGTTTTTCAAATAAAACAACAATTTTACTAGTTAATGAACATGTTATTTTCTAGAGCAGAATAGGAAACGACATAGAGACCCGACAAATTTCTAAGAGCACAAATTTAGGATACAAATAAATTATTGAAAATTTTAATCATAAAGGTAACAGCCCCCCTTTCCACACTAGTATTTTAAATCTCTAAGGAATTTAAAAAAGCTGGATCTCAAAAGAAATTCTTGACCCCACTCCGTCAAGCAAAATATCTCCCCAAAATCCAGTCTAAGAAGCAATAACGCATACAATTAAATCATTAAGAGCAGGTTTGGGAAGAGCTACCAAATTCGTAAGTATATAATATAAAGCATCCAGAAATTATCTGGGTGGTGGGGACGGTCCACTAGGCCCCACACCCCCTACTTACGTCCTTGTATTACCTATACATAGATGCAGAAGATGTTTAAGTTAAAAGATTTGGATGCGGGGCGTCCCACATAAAGTTTTGCAATATGTCTGTCAGTGAAAGTTAAATGCAAGTCAATGTTTCAAGTCAGCGCCAGATCAGGAAATGTATCTTTTAATACTGATACATTTTAGGTGAAAATATGATCTTTTGAATTTTAGAGAAGCGTAGCCCTCTGATATTATGATTAGGAAGCAACAAGGAAAAGCCAGTATATTTTGCTCAAAACTATCTTTGGAAAATAATCTCATCAGAAATTTTACGCATTCTAACCTTCGGGCATATTTGTATTTGAATAGGTTAAGTGCAAGTTTTATGGATCGATACGGGGCAAAATATTTATTAAATCAATACATTTTTAAAGACAAAGTTTTATTTTGTCAAAACTCTTCCTAATTCTTCAATCCCTAGGAGGGTACACACCAAGGGTGTGTACCCTTGGTGTAATAAAAATAATAAATATATAGTCGGTAATAATAAAAATAAGTCGGTTTTGCCTGAAAAACGTTTTTCTGAACTGATTTACTTTTTTCAGGAAGATAAAATGCTTTCATTTTGTTATTAAATGCTTTTCAATTTTTATAGAAGTAATTTACCGAAACATCGTACAACACAACTTGCTTTTTTTCGCCGATTTAAAATTAGCAGTATTTTCTGCTCGCATTTGCAGTTTTAAATTTACCCCCCTCTTGAATAAATGATGTAGACAGGGCCGGATTTAAATATCTGGCGCCCCTAGGTCCAAGCGTTTTGGCGCCCTTAGGCCCAAGCAATTTTTTTCTCGGGGAGACGCAGAGATTTACGGGGAAATCCCCAAAAATGTGGGGATAGTGGAAGCCCTGAACAGAAGGCAACTGATGAGTGATGAGCCAAAAGTAATGCAATAGAGAGGTGATGCCGAGCTCTCAGTTGCCATTCTTGGGAGACATCTGACAGTTTATAAGCGGCTACGGAATTCCCGTGTTATTTTAAAATCACTGTCCTGTGAATAGGCAGCGCAGCAGCAAAGAGCACCTAACATTTTGACAGTAAATGCCTTTAGGCCCGGGCCTAGTAGGCCCCAGCGTAAATATTGGCCTGGATGTATAGTGCACCTTCTAGAGAGAGGAAAATTACTAGGTTTGATCAAGACGCCTGATTTGATAATAACGATGTCCTGTCGTTTTTTAGGTGCTGTGAATCCTTGAACATCGTCAGAAACATTCTTCTTCCTTCACGGTCAAGTCCAGTAAGAACACAAATGAACATAGTCAAGACATACCAAGCGTCAATTGTCTAATTCCAAGCAGCGTTGCCACCGCTTTCAAATAAGAATGATCTGTTTTCCGACTAAAATTGTACCAAAAGAAAATAACTTGTACCATCTAAACAGTTGTTCAAAAATTTACCATACCATGACAATTTTCGATAACTAAAAATTGAACAGATATCCGAGTCAGAAAGAACTTGAAAAATTGTATTGAACCAAAAATTTTAAAATATTCCATATTGTACCAGGACCTCTAAACTGTACCAAAAACGGTACAATTGTACCGCAATGACAATGCTGCTTCCAAGATCACAGGCAAGAGAACAGACGGTTGCTCAACATCTTCACATCATATGACATCAGCCAACCAGCTTAGCCGTCAACTGTCTGGAAGATTACAGCAGCAAAGGGGGGGGGGGGGTAAAGAGCTTAGTCTTGACACAAGAGCATAGAAGCAGAGTGCTTTTATGCGCTCTGCTTTTATTTTGCGAAATATGGAAGAGTAAGTACTGCAAATACACTCTTTTGACAACCTGGATGCAAATGGTGTATTTGATTTAGCTGAACATCTCCTTCAACACTCCCTGAAAGTTTCAACTTAATACCCTTAGCCATTTCTAAGATATTGAGGATACGTCGTTTTGACAACCTGGATGAATATAGTGTCTTTTGATTTAGTTTTGCATCCCCCTCAACACATCCTCAAAGTTTCAACTTCCATCCTTAGTCATCCCTGAGATATTACAGATACGCTCTCTCGACAACCGGGATGCAAATAGTGTCTTTTGGTTAGCACATCATCCCCTTCAGCCTGCCATGAAAGTTTCCACTTAATGCCAT